>JADFUC010001825.1:0-72865 GCA_019722365.1 Lithospermum erythrorhizon | reverse complement strand
ATTTGTCGGCTATGGAAGGAGGGATGTGAGTTTTTGGAAGAAGAGCAATTAGGTTTAGTTCAACTTAATCCTTCCTTTATATACGCTCCTTTTTTCAATTTAATACCAACACTCGTTAACTAACAAGCCGACTGCTAATCCAACAAGTCAACTCGTTAAAAACCGTGACTAACTAAATGCTAATGAGTAAGTAACTAAGTCACTAATGAGTTTTATTTAATTAACCATTAATTAATCTCGCAAGTTAATTAATTGCTCGTCTAATTTATTTTACACTATAAGTGTAAAAACTCTCATCGGTATCTCGTTGATTTCAATCAATCCTCAATTTGGCAATTACGATTTAATTTCATTCATGAAATAAAAATCATTACTGTATGTGTGTGACCTTCTGGCTCATATAATAGCAGTCGTATAATAATCATATAATTAACCATTATTATTATTATATTGATTATACATGGATTCAGTAACCGAATATAATCCCCAAAGATATCATGAGAACCGGACTAGTAATTGCAATTACTATGGTCGAATGTTCCGTTTATGTAATCGCCATCTACTAAATCAAACAATCGTTACAACAATCGGGTTTAATGTCAAACCAATAACTATGGATTTCCAACACTCCCACTTGCCTGACTCCATTACTTTATAATTCTTTGTCTCGCGACTTAGTCGCAGTTAACCATAAGAAAAGTGTCGCTTTAAACACCAACGCATTTCTTTTTACTCCTAATCATAAAACCATATCGATAAACCGATAACGCCGGGTCCGCATAATCAGCATGATTCTCCAGAGGTTCGAGATCTACCTTTGTATATCAAGGATGGACAAATTCCTTATAATATATCAACATCTACTGCTATACTCACTGTGTTATCTAACATAAGGTCATATGATCCCTCGCTAAGCGACGCTTGACATAGCTTAGAGCTCATATAACATAGATAGTTATATACATGTGTCTACTAAACTTCAAAATTCTAAGCAAATTCATAGGACAATGTATATACATATCTTCTCAGAATTTGTCATGGCCAACCGCCTCCTCGCTATAAACCGATGTACCAAAAGATTCATTAGACTTACAAGCACCATGATCCAAGAAAATCGATCATCAATCAATCACTATGCTGGTCATCAAATGCTAGTTGCCCCAAAACCATCAGCATTTGACCAGGAATATTGGCTATCTTACGTTTTCTACTCAAGATGCTTCGTCAACATTTGTGTTGCTTCTCTAGAAACTATAGACTTGCCTTGGAATTTATTATTTCAACCAACTGTGAAATATAAATGACTATATGAATGAATTACGAATTCATATAATGTAGTTAACAATTAGATTGTACGACAAGAATTACCTTGTTCAATCAATTACTTAACTTATTCCAGAAAGTAAATGAACTAGCTCCCACTGAACCTGCATCGCTCGCCTTCTTCTATTCTCGAAATCAAACTTTGATTTAATCACAGAAGAATATATCAACCTCCAAGATGTCGCCTTCAAGTCCATCGTATTCATTCGCCCCCAGTCGGCCGCCTCGAAAGCGGCATCATTATAATCCGAACACCGTAGTCACCAAACCGATGGACGGCGTTTTAAAAATTACTCGCTTCATCCAAAAATTTGATTTCCATTAAGATTCTCAAATAATAATGCTTTTAAAATTTTACAATCCATCGTGATATCTAACCAACCAACCCATATATATATAATATATCCCAATAACAGAATGCCGGTAAGGCTACAAAAGAGAGTAAAGACGTACTGTAATACAGTGACAATCACGACAAGGCTAAAGTTTGAAAAATAAAGCATAACAATCAAAAATGCTTGACAACACATCAAAATCCCGATCACAGATCCTCTCGCCACCCGACGCCACCTAGCCACTGAACAAACTCTCTACAAACTGGCTCAACTAGCCGCCTCAACCTCGGGCACAAATGAAAATGCCGCCCATAGCTAAAAGTGGGCGTGAAGTCAGGAAGCTTAGTGAACACTTAACACAGGGGTGAACTTACCATACGGAACGAGACAGACAATATTATAATAGCCCAACATACAAAAATATATATTCAGGACTACCTAATAAAGTCATACAATAAGATTTCAAAGAAGGTCTCAGGCATAACATGTCAAGATATATTAGAAGGGTCTCAATAAGGCACACAAACATCCTGCACGAGAAATCATAGAGACTCAACAACCACTATAACTCTAGTCATCACCTTCTATCTCATATCTCCACAAATATACTAAATTTAACAAGATATACTCAACCTGTCACCGCCAGGAATAGATAACGCTAATAAACACTGCACTTATACCGAAGTATAAGGCCAACATCAACAATGCTCACAGCAAAGTGATAACAGATCTCACACTGCACATATACCGAAGTATAAGGCCAACATCAACAATGCACATGCCAGTGACAATAGATCTCCTTAATCGCATTTATACCACCGAAGTATAAGGCCAACATCAACAATGCACATAACAGTGACAATAGATCTCCCATCGCATACATATCAAGATAAGGCCAATCGCCTCATCCTCGCAAGGAAAGAGTCACCTAACCCTAATCATCCCAACATGTGGTCAAATCCCGATACTCAAGTCAACTCAAAGTCATACATAAATCTAACCATCACCTTCAATAACCAATTACTCTACTCCCAAACAATATCTGCCACGCCTAAAAACATCTCACAATCAGAATCAAACTCAACCGGCAAGGCATCAAACATACCAAAAGCGCCGACAAGGCCACGTAAGCCACGCCGACAAGGCTACGTAAATCGTAAATATAAGTTGGGAGTTCAAGCTATTACTTAGCCTCACAATTCTAAAAAGTTACAGAATATATAACCACATAATCATATCATGGCTCACACAAATGAATCACACATAATCATACCACAATTACATGTATATCATTCTCATGTAATCATAACACAATGACATGTACATCATTCTCACATAATCATACCACAATAACATGTTCACACAATTTAAAGTAAGTACGTAAAGTAACACCCGTGAGATAAGTACTCACCTCTGCTAGCTACCACAAAAACCTTCGCGAACACAATCACGGTAATCAGCCTTTACCACGACAACGCCAACAAACACCTTAAAGCAATATCAAGACCTACTACAATACCGCTGCTCCAAATGCAAGAATGGAGAAGATATTTTTGTGATTTGATGATACATGGAAGATTATAACTTAGCTCCTAAGTCTTGAAAAACCGCACAAGAGTTCAGGCCCGAATCACGCTGACCGAGCTATTAAACGACTTAACTATCAAACTTAACTCGACTGTCCCCGGCTTCTTACTACTAAATTATAAATATAATTCGGCTCAAATAATTTACGAAATAATATTATAATCGAAATTATTTATACTATCCCGGGTCCCACCACCAACCGAAAAATTTAATTTTTTTTTTTAAACGAACGGTTATTACATCCACACGAGACCCCTTAAGATCGTACGAATCTCTTAGGTCTTTTAGACACGCAGTTCGAAGCGCAATGATTACAATCACGTCCTTAACTAGAAAGCTACTTACAAGTAGTCTTTGCATCCATCTGCTCGGTCTCTCAACCATGGAATTAGCGATGGATGAGATTATCCTGATATAGTCATATACAACTATGGACAAAATGAGGTTTTAAGCCTTTGTCACAAGCTTGCCTTCCTGAAACCGGACATTACTATCCGGGTCCGCTTTCTGTCAAATACCCACTTACACTCAGTGGTCAAACCACACTAGTTAAGTGTAACAAGGACAAAACCTTATTTTCGATATATATAAATACTATTTCAGATTTTATGGCAGGTAGCCATTTCTTGGTCTAACTTACCGGGTAGGTTTACAACACAATTAAAGTGTGTTAAAACACATCTATCTTATTAAATGCATATTCTTTAATACCATTACCAACAATACAAATTGGATCGGTAAATGTCGTATCACCGAAGTTCAAGCTTTTGGTATTTTTACTCGAGCATACTGTACTCAAATTTCATTCATGAATTACTTGGCTCATGGTGTTCCACATGGGATAACTGTTCATAACACTATTCTCACATTCAATTTTAGGTGAAGACCAAAACTGATCCTTTTTCCTTGTAACTATAGTTACTTCTATTCTCTTAAAGTTACTACAAAGCGTATTCCGAATCCGAGTGAATACCTTTAGTAAATTGTCTAACTCCATGTAACTATAATTACTTAACCCATTAGATCAGACTCAAGTTTGCAACTCGACATTGATAGTATAATCGTCTTCCTTCTTATTCTCATTTGAGATGTGAACTTCCAATAACAATGTCAAATATCCATCATCACTGATCATTACTTGTGAACATTCATCGGGATTACCCATTTTAAACACACACATGCTGCAACACGCGGCAATTTCAATAAGGAATGAGTTTGAAATAGACATTTAGCATAGTCAATCAATGAATACATTCAACTCTGGTCGAAACTTATGTTTGATTCATCATGACTATATGTTCATTTAATGAAAATATATTTCTTACTCGATGAATCACCACCTAAGATGCCATCAGAGCGAGTTATATACTGACTCGTGTATTCCAATTTTATTTCACTGATGACCTCAAGTCATCTATGTGGAGTACGATTTATTCATAAAAAGATGTATCTTTTGAATTAGACGTTAGCAATGCACGTGAATTGTTACATAATATTCCCCCCGATATAACCCAAGGTTCTAGCACCGGATTAGTATCTCCATGAGCCACTTGAATACATTTGTGTCATATTTATTTCCACCTTTATACTTCATAATGGCATACTATACATACAATAAATTATAATTTATAGTAGATGAAATAAAATACAGTCTCTTCTCAGATATGATGACATAATTTCAACATCAAACTCGCGTTAAATTATGTCTTTCCGCTTGACACAACCATTCGAGATGTTTCAAAGTTTGTTTGTCAACGTACTTAAAGGTAAAGGCAACTTTGAGCATGTCACTTATTCCATTCATTGTGTTTCAATTACATTGAACACAATTCTTACTTGTATCACTCAACTAGTGACATATCTAAGGTAGAATGAAAATTATTTTATGATACAAAATTGAAAGATTTTACCCATTGTGTTTTCACTTCATTAAATACAATTCTTTACTTAACTATCTTATCATCGCTGCATCGTAATGATGCCTCATTCCTCGGATAATACATTACTCATGTCGGTGATATTTAATTCAGAATTTGATAGTATTTACATGGTCGTCCCCATACTCTTATCAATTCCAATGTATCGTTCAATCTTCAATCAATTTGTATGTGAACATACAAACTAGACCAAGACTAACGCATTCTCCCACTCAAGTCTAAGAGAGTCAATGAAGTTATCTCTGCAAGATTGAACTCAAGTCTTGTTAAAGTCATTTGTCATAACTATCACTCAATTATTTGTTATTCAAAATATCATTTCTTTCATAAGAAATATAGGTTCAAAGAAAACAGTTTGAAGTTTCAATCATTCATGGATAATTTAAACGGTGTGCCTATAATGTAATCACTATCACATACATAAGAGTTCAATTATCTTTCTTGTGTACCTGGTTCTCACTACTACTATACTTGGCTCATAATCATTATTTAAACTTACGCGAGTCAAAAGTGTTCAAGACATCGACAGCTTAGCCACAATGACATCAGGTCGATTATAATAAATCATTTGAGAGATGAAGTTTAATCAAACCTTTCTCTTTCTATTTCTCAAGTGTTATAAAGATCCTTCTTTCTCTGCTTAATGTTTGATCATGAAATTAATCATTAAACTGAAATCATAGTTCTTGTGCACTAACTTACAAGTGATGCGCGAACTAAATAGACACATTGCTTGTCCGGGTTATAAAACCACAAGCTTGTGCTTCATCACAATTCATGAATAAAGTTCATCTTGTTGATGAAACTAAATACCAATGACATGTCTTGAAATGTAGATACACAACACTCAAGATCATCCAACAGTCTTCTTAATTGAGTTATAAAAGAGATTAAACTATTCATTTAGTGCTTGTATGGTGGCTAAGAGATAATATAACATATTAGTCTTCATAGCATCATCACCTTTAATTGAGATCAAAATTATCACTCTCAATCACGCTATGACGCTGCTCACTTGAACCAAAGTTCATGTAACATGTCTACATGATCAAGTCAAGTCTTAAATGATTATGGTATTCAATGTTTGTCCTTTTATTAGCATACAACCATTTTCAATGGCTTATGAAGGAAATTGCATTAGCATGTATAATACAATATTACCACAAGTTTATGGATTTCTCCTTAACTTGTTTTATTTCACATAATAAAGTTATGTTTTAAATTGCTCAATTATCAGTGAATAAACGGGTAATCGTAGTGTGCCAATCATAATAGGAAATATGCAGTTACAGATAGAGTAGTTAAAAAATAATCAAATATATTTTACAAATAAATGGTAAAGTATTATACCTGTATTTCAAATCTCACAAAATGTCTGTATTCAAGATCCACAGGGTTGGAAATCCAAATGGCAACACTACAACATTTTGAATCACAACACAACGGTAGATTAACTAATCAATTGTGTACCACGACACAACTCTTGGGTCACTAATTCTAACAGGCGCACCATTGTTGTATCACCGAGCCCACGACGCGAGAACAACTCAATTAAACCAATTCATTACTTTGGAATGATCATCTGAAAAGCCCACAATGTTAGTGAAAATTACTTCAACATGATCTATTGTCATACCTTATCCCGACACTAGTGCCACTCGCCAACACAACGCAAGCCTAGCAAATGGGATAAGTTGTACAACTTTAAAATTGGATTGATACTTTGCTTAAATTTTAGAGGTGAGATTAATATTATTTGATATTATTTAACATGTTATACAACACATACTCAAGTAATATGCACATCATGAAAATAAAACAAATAATACACATTCAGGAGATATATGATATGAGCCTAAAATAAATAGATAGACCTATTACAACACTTTACAAAGTGTAATACTAATGATGAAAATTATGCAACTTGTTCATAATATAAAATCATATACAAATCCACCCAAGATCGAATAAATGTATATAAACGAATTACAACAAAATACATATGTACATATATGTATGAAACGAGTACTTACACCGCAACGGAAAATCCCCAACTTAATCTTTCACGAATCCTTCTTTGAATTCCTAGCAATAAGCATCGAAAATACAATGCCTCCAGTTAGTCCACACCAAGAGCGGTTGAAATCTCGCGATTGATTTGTTAGGATCATATTTGAAAGTAATTGGGATTAGAACAAATGAGTCAAAACTTGACTCAAATGTTATAGGGAGATGAGGGCGGCGGTTTCGAAGAAAGGGATGAAATTTAAAACTTGTGTTTTCTATTTCATCTTTTTTTCTTATATAGTCCTTTAGTTTCGGCCGAATAGTTGACTGCTTGTTAAATAGCTAACTCGTTAAGCCGTTAACTTATTATTAAACGAGTAAGTAACTTAACAAGTTACTAATAAAGCCGTTAAAACCACACTGAAATAGAAATTTAATTGATTCGGTTGTCCAATTTGTATTTAATTATCAATGTAAAACTCGATTGAGTATCTCGTTGATTTCAATCAACTCCCAATTTAACAATCTCGATTTAATTCACATGAAATATAACTCAACGCTATCAGATGTGTGACTGGCTCGTGATAATATTAGTCGTATAATAATATAATCGACCATTATTATCGGTTATGTAATTTGCATCTATAATCACAACTCGATACATCGTGTGAGTTCCATTTTAGTACTTCTATAATTACTTATTGAACACTTAGTTTGAGTAATCTCATTTAATTCAGCTTGTAAATGAATTGTTACAAATAATTGTCGTGAACGGGCATAATTATAGAAATAAAATACTGATTTCCAACAACTAACATATAGCCTTATTTAAGATTTTTGCAAAAATGCATTTTGTATTCTTTTCAACTGAAGCTTCAATGCTTCCAATAACAGTACATTAATTTACTAAATTCCAACTAAGACAACATTCGCTTGTGGGTAAATAAAATAAGTAAATACGACTACCGTCGCTTATAAATCTAATAAACTGTCACAGACCATATTTAAACAAAATACAAAACTAGGTCATATCAATATATTCCTTCCATTCCCATTACAATGTATAATGTAATAATTAAATCACATAAAATATGCATTTAATAAATACATTAAATGGTATGAAATAAATGACTCATAAAGTCAAATAACATCATCAATGCTATTGGCGCGAATGTAAGTATGCAATATACATGCAATAAATATGTACTTAATATGCAATAAACATGCAATTAATACTAATTATGAGGTTGAGACAATTACTCTCAATTAAATTCAAATTTTAAATATATGATTGACAATCATATAAATAGTTTCCATTTTGATTTGCAAATCAAATTAAATCACATAAATATACAATTAAATGTGATTGGAATTAAATTCTAAATTTGAATCTTATAATTCAATCCATGAAACATATATATAATTAAAATGCATTAATATATATTGTGTTTCCAATCATTATTACAATAATTATTTCACATATATAATAATAAGAGAAAACTTACAAGTAATTATCTTTTATATATAATATATATATATAGATAATTAACTATATATAGTTAATATGATATTATCCTTTAATAAATAAATATATAAAGGATAACTAATGAAAGACATTTGAATTAAAATATTATCATTCAAAAATGATAATTACAATTATCATAATAATAAAAATGATAATAATTCACCAAACCTAAATTGAAATTAAAAGTCGGGTTGTGGTCTTACAAAGCCCAAATTTACCAAAAGAACACGACGGAAGACCGCCTCCGCCTCCCATCGGCGACACGAGCCGCACTCCCCCAGAAGTTCCGTGAATTGTTACAACAATTGTCGCAATTGACATAATAAATGAAACCAATAATTATTGATTTCCAACAGAAATAATCTCCCGAGTTCGAAATGGTAAAAGGCCAAGCTCTCAGAGAGGCACATGTCAAAATCCCCTCTACATCCTTCCTCAGCATGCATTTCTTCATCAAAAGGGAGGATGTGGACGATTTCACTTTGGAGACTGCCTCTCGCCACCTCGGAAGTGTAAGGTGTATGTAAAGGAAGCCAAGGACCCTCGAACTCTAAGCCAATTCGGGAGTAGCTGAGGTGCGGAACCTTATATGTGGATGACTTACTAATGAAGGAGAAACCCCATCCGAATCAAAAAATAGTAATTGGGTTTGGGCCTTGGGCGAAGGAGGCCCGAAACTTCAACGACCGCCTCGTATACAAAAGGAGCAAATTTTAAGGAGCACTTTAAACTTTCAATTGGGGGCCTTTGATTTCTTAATACGCTGAGGTCAAGAACACAGCCTTCCTCTTGGAAACCCGGGCCAAAACATCCTTACCCGAAGTGATGGACTTGTAGGCCACCTTATAAGGCATAGCAATTCCGTGAAGCTCGATTACGAGAAAGCATGGCCAATAAGAGAAAGAACTCAGAAAAATAAAAAGAGATCGTGAAAGAAATAAGGAAGCTTAACGAAGGAAAATAACTTTACGAAGTGTGAACCTAGGAAAGTTACAGGCACCCTTGGTTAGTCTTGCCTGATAAGAACATCCCGCTCACGTAAGACTTCGTGGGGAAGCTCGAAACCAGCCAACTTCTATTTCCTCTTGCCCTCGCGCAGTTCTCTGCATGAAAGACGAACCGTCAGACCACGAAAGCAGAACGCCCTCCCGAATCCCCCTTTCTAGAAACCACAACCGTAACCAACGGTTGGCTCTACTTATCCACCTTCTGGTGTATAAAAAGTTGTATCGGGGAGAGGCCTCTGAAAGTAGCAGAGAGATCCTCAGGATAACGCTTGTACACGGGCACGTAACAACTAAAGGTCGGGGACCACCCCACAGCCAAGCAAGCCACCTCGAACAATCGTAGTGACCAGCCTAAGCGAAGGCATTAGTTAACCCGGAGCTCGATGCAGGGTAACTAATACTGGCCCACAAAATCCCTAAAAACGGTTCGGGTGAATTGGAAAAGGGTTTTGCCCCCTTTTCTTGATGTTGACTGTCGTCCCAAAAGGGGTTTTCTCCCTTTGAGTTTGACAGTTGATTCACCAAAAGGTTGTCCCTTTAGCCTTAGTTACCATCCTTAAAAGGTGGCCCCCCGACTTTTGACGAAGTTATTTTCCCTCTTCAAACCTCAACCATGTCTTCTAGCCACGTGAGCCTGCCTCCACCACTGCACTGTACTGGCCAGGACACCTCGCGAACTGTGAGCCTGCTGATTAAGTCATAATCGCTACTCCCATGAGGTCGCCATAAAGTAATTTTCTATTTTCTCGGGAGCATGTTCAAGGGAGCTTTGGAGTTACTAACATGACTCCTTTATTGTGTCAGGGGGTCACTCGCTACGAGCATCCATGCTACCAAGGTGCCTCAGTTGTTACAGCTAAGAAGCAGTTGTGCTACAGTTAAGAAGAAGAGGACCTCAGGAAGGGAGCTAACCTCCCCATTCTAGCTAAGCTAGAAATAAAGTCGCCAGCCTCGGCAAAGAAAACAAGGTAAGACTCCCACCATAATAAGGAAATCCTACCTCAGAGATATGTATGAAAAAACAAAGTGTAAAGTGACCCACCATAATAAGGAAATCCTTACCCGTAGATATAGAACAATCCCACTTGAATCATTTAGGGAGTATTTTTCCATTCATTCATCGGGTCGAGACGAGGTTGCCCTCGAGTGTAATTCAAGTATATCGCCTGCTACTAGCGACGTGGCGCTGCAGATGGACCTCTAAGTCCGGTGTAACGACTTCTCCCGTGTCGGCCGCCCCCGAGGTCGAGTCACGATCCCAACACCGTAGTCACCAAATCGATGGATTTACTCATTTTTGGGAGACAACCTGCTTTTAAACAAATCGAAATTTCACAATAAAGTCCCTAAAAGATCTTAAATAAACGACCATCAGTGGGCGATACCTAATCACACGTCAATCCATAAAACATAAACTCCCAAAAATACTTACATTAGTTTTCCAAAATGTTACTTAAATAAAAATCAAGTCAACCAGATCCAATACAACATGATAGACATGACTAAAACAGAAACAACAACTACAATAGCTAGACAAGACTGTGAGGATCATCTGCCACCCGTTGCTCACCTAAGCTCCAAACCACGCTCTCTCAAGACAAACAACATCTAAGATGTCAAGTCGCTAATTGCCAACGTGACACAAAAATAATGCCGCCCAAGAATAGGTGTAAGTTGCGAAGCTTAGTGAATACTTATCACATGGGTGGAACTTAGTCCGCAAACAACGAAATGGTAAAATATAGCTAGGAGTCATATATATATATATATATCCAAGATAAACCTCCAAGAATAAAAAGAAAGATACATATCAAGGCCATAACTTATGATTTCAAGGGAATTCTTATACATGCTATAACATAATACAATCTAAGGTCTCAATAAGGAAATCAATCTCAAGGTAAAATCATACATTCCACATGGAACAACATATCGTAACGCAGCACGCCTCATTAAAGAATCCAACCAAAGATAGAAATCACACAATCCACATGAAACTATAACCACGAAAAGTCAAAACAGATACCAACCTCTAGCTATCAATCATCCATCTCCAATCTCTCAACTATACCTCAAAAGCAGCCAACATCCACAATATACAACTCAACCAACTCAACATATCCGGCTTTCTACCACTAATGCGCATATAAACAACCTCAACCTGCAGGGAGAACAACACACTCGTACCGTCGTACAAGGCAATAACAACACACTCAATACCGAAGTACGAGGCAATAACAACACACTCAATACCGAAGTACGAGGCAATAACAACACACTCAAATCATCCAACAATCCCATCTTAAATATCAACAAGTCAAATCAGCCCGGAAAGCCTACACCTCAAAACTTGACTCAAACACACATCCGTCACCTATGATTCCAACTAAAAGACTCTAATAGCTCAACTACTCAACTTTCTCAACATCCAATCAACAAGATAACACAAAGTCTCACAATATTATACCGAAATATCAATCACAATCAATAATATTCACATATATAAGTTTCAAGTAATCACACAAACAATATCATAGCTCACACAATTCAAGTAAATACATATATACACCCGTGAGATAACTACTCACCTCGGCTAGCTATATAAGCTCCATGCAATCACAACAACGAATCGTTCCCACGATCAACTCCTAAACAAGCATTCAAAATTATACTACTACTTATATACAACTAGTAATATAGCCTTCTTACTTTATACTTGATTCCTCATATTTATACTCCCAAAATAACTATATTGAGATCCCAAAACATCATAATACAATTTAAAGAAATTTAGAAAAAGTCAACCTAAAAGTCAACTAACCCAATCAACATATTTCAACCCCTAAAATCAATTATAATCACTACCAATCACATAATTCAAGCCTAGAGGATACTTCATACCTTTTACACCTTTCAAAAATTCAAAACCAAAAGTCAATCAATTCAACCTTTCCAAAAACTTAAGGAAACACTCAAAGCTTCCTTCAAAGTTTCTTACCTTACCTAGCATCGAATGACGGGGAAGATGAAAATCAACTTTAATGTCTCGAGCCACAAAAGTTAATCTGAAGAAATAAGAAAATTTTCTATGGGACTGGGGAGAGGAATCGCCAAACAATGGGGGAAAGGGGACTGGTTTCGATTTAAGATGATGAATAAGTGGATAAGGTCATGAAATATTTAAAGGGAAAAAAGTTATGCCGTTTTGTCAAGGCTTTTTATTTCTCCACTTTGACATAAAAAATTTTAATGAAAACGATTTCAAATGTGTTATTCCCCGAGGCATATATTACTACTCATCTCATACTCGTCTCGATATATCGATACTATTCCAAAATTATTGATATCATCTCCGGGTCCCACCACCGACCGATAAATATAATTTAATAAAATCGCTTAGGCGTAACGGGTTATTACAATCTACCCACCTAATAAGAATTTCGCCCCGAAATTCTCAACTCGACGATCACGTAAACAACTAATGGCAACTCTCAAACCACCCAAAGGAAACCAAAACATTACAACTAACCTCCTACGTGTAACGGGGCTATGGTATCGACTCGTCATCTCAAGGCCTCCCAAGTCGCTTTCTTCCACGCGTTGATTCCTCCACAAACTTTCACTAAGGCCACCACCTTATTCCTCAACACCTTCTCCTCCTTCCGTCCGCACTCAGACCCTGCCTCCTCAAACGTGAGGTCCCTCCCTCAAGCTCCACCGGTAGCTGCTGAAGAATGCGCCGACTCATCGTGGATATATTTCATCGTGCAAGATACATGGAACACATTATTTAATCCTATCCAAACTCGAGGCACGCCAAACGACAAGCCACGGTCCAACTTTCCCAAGATCTCGAACGGTCCAATATAACAGACTCAACTTTCCTTTCTCCCAAATCGCATCACACCCTTCCACCTGAGATATCTTCAAGAACACACGTCAACAACCTCGAAAGATAAGTCTATTCTCGGCTACTATCAAAGATACTTCTTTCGGGCTTATCCTGAAATTGCCCCTCGATGTTGTCAGATCATCCCCGATCCGCCTCCACTCCACCTCTCAACCAACTCGTAACCATATATACCTTTATTCTTTCTCCCACTCATTCCAACAAACTGGATTCCAACACTTCTGCCCATACAACGCCTCAAAAGGTGTCATCTCAATGCTAGCATGAAAGCTGTTATTATAAGCGAACTCCATCTTGGGCAACTCATCGTCCCAACTCCCAGAGAAACTCAAAACACAAGCACGAAGCATATCCTCCAATGTCTGAATTGTCCTCTCAGATTGCCCATCTATCTGGGATGAAAAGATGTACTCAACTCCACTCTAGTCCCCAATGCCTCCTGAAAACCCCTCTTCTAATCTCTGGCAAATCTCGCATCGCTGGCCCGAAATGACTTTCACGAACCCTACGCATTCCTCACACCGACCAACATAAGTCCTCGCTAGCTTCCTCGTGCCCATCGCAGATCTAATAGGTAAGAAATGATTTAATTTCGATGCCTCATCCACAATCACCCAGATCCCATCATTTCGTCTCAACAAACTAGGAAGCCCAAATACAAAGTCCATGTAATATTCTCCCACGCCCACTGTAAATAGGAAGAGTCTCAAGAATAATCCCGCAGATGCTCCTATGTTCCGCTTCCCACGACAAACCAAACACTTCACGAACTCGATTTCTCTCTTCATTCCCCGCCACCAAAGAAGTCAACCTCAACTCTACATCTTCGCTACTGTGATACATGTTATAGTTAAGCATTACGAGCCTCATCAAGAATCTCTCTTTCTTCAAATCAAATAAGGTACACATAACTCCGCCATCCATCCTCAAAGCTCCACTCGGCCAACCGTGAAATCTACTATGTCCCCATTGCTCACTTCAGATCGGGAGACTCTCAGAGCCTCTCATCTCGCTGCTGCAACTCCAAGATTCGATCCAAGAGTACTGGCCGAACTCTCATATGAGCAATTATTTCACCATCGCTACCAACATTAAGGTCGACTCTCAGCTGTTTCATCTCCACTACTGGATCGTTTGCTTTCTCCTTTCGGCTCAGCGCATCAGCCACCACATTTGCCTTTCCCGGGTGATACTCAATAGTCACATCATAGTCACTAATGAACTCCATCCACCTTCTACCTCAACACCTTTGAGTCGGAAGATACTTCAAACTTCGCGTCGGTGAAAATTTGGCATTTAACACCATATAAATAGTGTTCCACAATTTCAATTAAAGACTATTGCCGCTAACTCAAGATCACGTAGTCGGGTAGTTCTTCTCGTGATTCCTAGCTGAAGTATAAGCAATCACCTTCCCATTCTCGTGAGACGTAACACATATCATCTCATGCTGGCATCGCTATAAATTACATAACCTTCCTCGATCCGTGACGGTATAACATCGAGCAAAGAGTCAACTTTTCCTTCAACATTCTGAAACAGTTCTCGCAATCATCATCCCAAATAAAGGGAACACCCTTTCTGGTCAACTTAGTCATCGGAGTCGCAATCAAAGAGAAGTCCCCGAGCTAACTTCTCAAGAAACTCCTCACTTCGCCACTGTGGACGCTCCCACTATTCACGGCTTCCACCTTTCCGAGGATCAACACAAATACCCTCACCTCGAAATAACATGCCTAAGAATTGCACCTTCGCCAACCGTAACTCGTGACTTAGAAACATGGCATATAACTCAGGCCGCCTCAAAGCCTCCAATACGATCCGCGAATGTCTCTCATGCTCCTTCTTCGCCGAATATCGAATGTCATCGATGAATACAAGCACAAATCTATCCGTATACTCCCGAATACCCGCCCATCAACCATAAATGATGCCGGTGCATTTGTCAACCTTAAACGGAATCACCATGAATTCATAATGCCCATATCGAGATCGGAAAGTCGACTGCACATCACCCTTTTGATCCTCAACCGGGTGATAACTGACCTCAAATCAATCTTCTAGAACACTTTTGCATTCTTCATTCGACAAACAAATCATCAATTTCGCAAGGGATATTTGCCTCTGATGGTTACCTTGTTCAACCGCTCGCGGATCAATGCAGCCTCATCGAACCATCTTTCTTCTTTACAAATGTAACCGTGCACCCCACGGGAGATACTCGGGTTCCATTTAACCCCTTATCCGGGAAGAACTCCCTCAGAATCGAGTCCTCAACTCCTCGCACTCGGCCGAGCGCCATTCTAAGATGGCGGAATAGAAATTGGTGCCGTACTCGTGAACAACCTCAGAAAATCCTGATCTCTCTTTGGCGGCAACCCTGGTAATTCCTCAGGAAAAACATCCACGAACTCTCTGACAACCCGAACATCCTCCAAGTTGCTCTCTTCTTTCTTCAGATCAATCACATAGCCCAGAAACCCAACACAACCTTTCTTCATCAACCTTCTAGCCTCAAGTGCTGATATAAAACTCGAAGGTAGAATCTTCCTGTCCCCCACGAAACGGATGTTCCGACTTCCCTGGGAATCATGGCGTAATCTCCTTCCGGTGGCAATCAATCACAGCATGATGTTTCCCCAGCCAATCCATACCCAAAATAAGATCAAAATCTACCAGCTCAAACGGAAGTAAATCTACAGGTAACAACTGACCACATACACCCAAAGTGACAACCTTATATAATTGCCTCGACCTCAACCGACCTCTTCCTATCGGTGTCATAATATCAAGTGAACCAGGCAAAGACTCACAACATAAAGCGGCAACAACAAAACTCGAGAAAGCAAAAGACCCGAGTAGCCTGCAATCAAACAATACTCTAGCCTCAATATCAACAGTTAATAGAGTACTGTCACCACCCTAGAGTATCCTCGCACCTCTCTCGGCCGGGTAACAAGCATTTAACTGGGCTCAGTTCAACACCGCTCGTCAAGCATTGAGCACTCCCTCAAGGTCCTCCAGCCTGGCCTCAGCCTCCACGGCCTCCAAAACGCCCCTCCACGGCCCTCCATAACCGCCTCCGTGGCGCCGAATCGTGTAAGTACAAGCACTTCCTCCCTTGTGAAACCGGTACAATCTCGCTACGCCCGGCCGACAACGAAAAGCATATCAGATCCTCTCCCGGCAGACCGTGATCTCAGGCCCAACCTCGACTACATTGTAAACAACCGACAGCTTCTCCGACTCCAAAAATGCCACCTTGAAACTCACCTCGTGATTCACCGGCATCCGCCGTGTATGAGTCGCGGAGTACTTACTCTAATCACGAGCATCGAATAACTCTGCCCCGGCGACTGGCTGCCCGCCTCCTCTCGAATTGAACCAGAAGACCCACTGACCGAATGCCTCACCGACTCCTCTTTACTCCCACTGCCAAGTTCCGCCTAACCCATCTCCACCTTCACGTATTTCTCACCGCATGGAAAACGGGGTAAATGTTTATCAAGAAATCTAAGTGACGTATCTCCTATGTCAATCCATCTCTAAATCTGATGATCTTCTTTGCTCTGCCGGTTGTACATCAGAAGTAACCACACATGTCACTAAACCGCTTCCTCATACTCTTCCACCGAATTGCACTCGATTCAAAGAATCAACTCTCTCTATCCGCCATACGAGTATCCAAACAATAGCCTCTCTCGAAAAGCTCTACAAATCGCCTCCCAAGAAACATGGCTCTCTCCGCCGGGTGCCGGGCCGACGCACTGAGCCTCCTCCCACCAACGACGAGCACCCTCGTGAGTCTATATGTAGCGAATCACCTCACCACCTCGATACCCATCGGTCAAGAGGCCTCATATCTCCGATAAACCTATAGCTCAATCGGGTAAACAACCCGAAACTTCTGAGGATCCTTCTTCTAAACCGATCAAAGAGTTTGCTCGAAATCAACCTCCCACAGACCGCCATCCTGGCTCAGATAATACTCTCTCCAAGGCCCTCATCCTCAACAAGATGGTCAATCGATGTACCCCGAGCCCCACTGTCCACACACACCTATGCTCATCGCCATCTATGCCTCTACCAGCCTCACATAATCACCGCCCTACCCTCCCAAGACCTTCGATCTACCCCGAGTGCCTCACACAACACGAGCGCTTACGCAGGTCGCTTCCTGAGATCCTCACGCCTACTAAATGTAAGAAAGACTCCCACTTCTCAACAAAAAGAATAATCCAAAGCAACTCAAGGAAGAAAATTCAGACACACAACCACCTCGTATAACTCAAAGACCAAACCTACTCGATACCAAAATTGTAATTCACCAAAGCCGTGCCTCTCCCGAGGTCGAGTCATCACGATCCTCGAATACCGTAGCCACCAAATCGACGGATGACTATTTTTAGAGACAACCCGCTTTAATAAACCATCCCTAACACTGATGATTTAAATAAAACGATCCATCACCCGTAAAACATAAACTCCCAAAATACTTTACATCGGGCCATAAAAATACACGAATAAAATCAACTCAAGCTGAGGTCCAATACTACATGATAGACATGACTAAAATGTAAACAACAATTACAACAGCCTAGATAAGATCAGATTTATCATCTCACCACTCACCTAAGCTCCAAACCACGATCGCACAAACAGACGGAGATGTCAAGTCGCTAATTGCCAACTTGACACTAAAAATCATGCCGCTCAAGACGCATTGTGGTGTAAGCTACTTAAGCTTAGTGCATACTTATCACATGTATGAACTTAGTTCGCAAAACAAATTTGTATGGTAAAATATAGCTAGAGTCATATATATATATATATATATATATATATATATATATATATATATATATATATATATATATATCCAAGATAAACCTCCAAGAATAAAAAGAAAGATACATATCAAGGCCATAACTTATGATTTCAAGGGAATTCTTATACATGCTATAACATAATACAATCTAAGGTCTCAATAAGAAATCAATCTCAAGGTAAAAATCATACATTCCACGCTGAACAACATATCGCAATCTACATGTCTCAATAAAGACTCCAACCAAAGATATAAAACAATAATAACTAATATGAAATATAACCACGGAAAGTCCAAACAGATACCACAATTCTAGCTATCAATCATCCATCTCCAATCTCTTAACTATACCTCAAAACAGCCAACATTCATAATATACAACTCAACATATCCGGCTTTCTACCACTAATGCGCATATAAACAACCTCAACCTGCAGGGAGAACAACACACTCGCATCAGTCAGCATAAGGAAAGAACAACACACACCTAATACCGGGCGGCATGAGGCAATAACAACACACTCAAGACCGGCACGAGGCAACAACAACACACACAAATCCATCCAACAATCCCATATTAAATATCAACAAGTCAAATCAGCCCGGAAAGCCTACACCTCAAAACTTGACTCAAACACATCCAAGTTACCTATGATTCCAACTAAAATACCTCCCAATAGCTCAACTACTAACTTCCAACATCCAATCAACAAGATAACATAAATTCCACAATATCATGTTCAAATATCAATCACAATCAATAATATTCACATATAAGTTTCAAGTAATCACACAAATAATATCATAGCTCGCATTGGTTCAAGTAAATATATATACCCGTGAGATAACTACTACATCTGGGCTAGCCATAAGCTCCACACAATCACAACAACGAATCTTTTCCACGGTCAACGCCTAAACAAGCATTCAAAATTATAATTACTACTTATAATATACAACTAGTAATATAGCCTTCTTTACTTATACTTTATCTCATATTTATACTCCCAAAATAACTATATTAAGATCCCAAAACATCATAATACAATTTAAGGAGGGCTTAGAAAAAGTCAACCTAAAAGTCAACTAACCCAATCAACACATTTCAACCCCTAAAATCAATTATAATCACTACCAATCACATAATTCAAGCCTAGAGGATACTTCTATACCATTTACAACTTTCAAAATTCAAAACCAAAAAGTCAACTAAAGTCAACCTCTTCAAAAAACATAAGAAACATCATAAAGCTTCAAACTTTTCTTACCTTAATGAGTATAGAATGACGAGTAAGATGAAATCAACTTTAAATGCCTCGAGCCACAAAGAATTGGAAGAAACGAAGAAAACATTTGGGGAGTGGTGAATCTCGCCAAACGACGGGGAAAGTGAGGATGGGTTTTGGATGAAGCATTTATGAATAAATGACGAGGTCAAGTAGATATTTAAAGGAAAAAGTTATGCCGTTTGTCATGTTTTATTTCTCCACTTTTTAACATAAAATTTTAATGAAAAGGATTTCAAAATGTGTTATTCCCCGAGGCATATATTACTACTCATCTCATACTCGTCTCGATATATCGATACTATTTCGAAATTATTGATATCATCTCTGGGTCCCACCACCGACCGATAAATATAATTTAATAAAATCGCTTAGGCGTAACGGGTTATTACATCCAAAGTTGACTGGTATGCAATGTGAGTGTTTCACTTTTATGGCGTTTCTTTCCTTCTCCTTCACCAATGATTTGTTAATAACCCTTAATCGCGCCCTTGGCCAGATTCACCCCTTAGGTTGGTCAGAGACCTGCCTTCCAAAATTCCCGTAATTATTTTGGTAGAACCGAACATGCCCTTTTTTTGCCAACTTTTCACCGTTTTGCACAAGGAGATGCTCACTTCCCTCAGCCTCGCTAAGGGGTGGAACATTTTCATGGATGTTGTCTGGAAGGTAAATGAATCACTGGCATTCTCTCCGCAAGCTTCCTAAAGGGAGGCATAACCAAACAACATAGTTATTCATCAATGAACGCTAAAAAACTTTAAGTCTAAATCGAATGACCTTGCCGATGCCTTTTATTTTGTTGTAAGTCGAACCCTTATGTTCATCATTATATATTTAGCAGTGTTAATGAGTTTGTTATCACATGGAATAATATCTAGCCTTCTCTCATCCATTAGCCTTTTCCATCTAAATTATACAATTTCAATAATATTCGCTATAACTCCTAAATTCAGTGGTGTAATAATGATTTAGTATAGAACTTAAGATATTGATCGAGGTTAGATTTTATTATAATCTTGTGTCGTAAATATTTTATATTTATACATATAATCGCCTATGATATGTTAATTATTAGATTTATATATTTATGAATCTAAAATACAATTATTAAATAAGCTGCTCTGTATATATGCTAAAGAAAAAGGATTAAGTAGATCCATAGCATGTAAAGGATAGATATTGACTTTGACCATAATATTGCATAAATGTGTAAGATTGAACATATTACTGAATATTGTCTGAAAGACGGTATGGAAAATAATTGTGATAATTACTATATTATGCTTAATATGAATTCAGATGAGATCTCGTATGTATGTTGACTTGACTTGTCCTACATTAAAGCTAATTAGTAACTATATATTGAACTCCTAGTGATAAAATCCATTGGATGTTTTATCTTTGATCTTTATTCTTTATATAAAATAAATTATTGTTGCTTGTTCTAAAATAATAATTTATTAATAAAATGACAATATGCGCCGTGGTCTGCCATTGTTCCAATATACTAGTTCACCGATAACATATTTATCAATTATTAGGATTCATTGAATCACCATCGGTGATCTTACACATTTATAGTCTATATTTATTTACCGTCGACCATTGAATCACCATCGGTAGATTCTGACCGCTAGAACTATATTTATTTACCGCTGGGGATTCCTAAATCATCATCGCAGACTTGACAATCGCTTTTAGTCTATATTTATTTACCGTCGGGATTCATCGAATCACCATCGGTAGATTTCGGATCACAGAAGTCCATATTTATTTAAAGTCGATTCATTAAATCATCATCGGTAGACTTGACAATCGCTAGTGTACCATATGTATTTACCATCGGATCATTGAATCACCATCGGTAATTTGACACACGGTTCTAGTCCATTTGTTTAACATTGAATTCAATAAGTCATGTTGTCATTACAGCATATTTACAACTACCAAATAGTTGATCTTATATTCTGACATCAAATTATAATTGATCATTTATAGTAAAATTTGTAAACATATTCAATTTCTTGGAAATAACTATTGCCATCGGTGCTAGATGTCGAGATACATTAGTATTTTTAATATTTACAATTAGTTCACGAGACTTGTGAATAATATTAATGGAGGATCTAAAATTGTATAATGAAATGAATGGTGCCATCTATGGATGTCTCTTTGATCATTCTTCTCACTCTATTTCACATACTAAGCCTCGCTAGCAAAGTCGGGTGTGGTCTCCACATTCGTGATACCCCTTGGATCTTAAGCACGACTATAATTTCACTATCTGCTTCAGCAATGAAAGTGTGCCACATGCTCGTGCCCTTCGTCATCTCTATTTATTGTTATGGACTAAAGAAGTTACGTATCCATGTTAAAAGGTCTTGGTGAGAAGTTGGATGAGGCGACATTTAAAAGAGAATGTCATGTGATGTAGAACCTTATTATAATCACAACTAGTCTTGAACACCTGGTTATGTATCTAATGCAAATAAAATTTTGGGTATCACTAGTCCGTAAGACTATCGTATGTCAATGGTTTAGAATCGATAAATACATAAATTAAGGGCTTCGAATATTCCCCGATGAATTTCTATTAAGACCCTCATTATTTTGACAATAATATGAAATCATATGAATTCACTCATGAGACCCGAGACTCATATAATTTGAGAAGACATCTGGGCCATATCGATTGAATTTATTGATTGATTATGATTTCTTTTAGGTCCAGAAATACCTTGAAAATAAAATTGCTTGAGTATGTAAGCATCAGAGATAGTGAGAGATAGTGAAAATTGTCATGTAAACAGTGCTACTATTCATACCATTCTAAATGAAAAGAAAAAGTTTTAGTTGATAACATAAGAAGCGAATTTTATCACAATGTGTGATAGTGAAAAATTAATTGAAGGCTCTAGAAGAGTTAGCATGCTGGTCCCTTGAGGAACCCTAATATATATTAAAGAAGCATTGTATTCCTCTAGGTCTCAAAGAAACCTATTCAGTTTCAAAGACATACGCCAAATTGACTATCACGTTGACACAACAAATGAAGGAAACATTGAATACTTTAATATTGCGAGTACATCATATGATAAAATGTTATATTGAGAACAATTACCATCATTCTCATGTGGGTCGTACTATACACATTTATAGTATCGTAAATATTGTTCTTTCAAACTAAAAGTTTGAAAATTATGAGAATTTTATTATTTGAAATGACCGGTTGGAACATCCCGGATTATGGTGCGAAGAATAATTGAAATTTAATTGGACATTCATTGAAAATGAATTCCTTAGTTTAATGACTTTTAGTGCACTACATGAATTTACCTCTCACTTGACAGTTGAGGGACATGTTGTACTACATGCAATACACCCCCAATTGATTGTTGGGAAATATTTTACTACATGCAGTGACACGGGTTCGCATCAAGCCAAAAAGTTATCATACAACTCTCCCAATATAGTTGGTTTGGTTAGAAACTAAATATTTTACCCTCTCAATTACTCGTGCATCATAGTTTCAACAATATACACAAGATACGAATCTTTTGAATGTTTATGATACCTATTGGGTATAAACATTTACATAGTTGGAAATATTAAATTAAAGTAATTTTTCATTGTGATATATCAATATTTTCAACATTGGGGGGAGGAGGGGGGGCGAGAAAATATATCTGGAAAACATAATATCTAGAAATAAAATATCCCTATATTATATGATCCTCAAAATAAATAAATCTGAACTCGAAGTTCAAGAGATAACATTAACAATTCAAGGGATAATATGAACCAGAAGTTCACTACTAAACAAATTTCTGACCTCAAGATGATAATGAAGTCTTATCTAGGTGTAAACACTCCATTTAGAGTGACGAGATCTTGAAGAATTATTGTAGATCAAATAGTTCCACCATCTATGACATTAAAGATGGTCTAGAAAATAAATCACCTCTAGAAGAGGTAGATGAATAATATATCTCATCAATAAGCTAAAGATATAACAAATGTCTAAAGACATTTACATACAAAAATTCATGAATATAATGAGATCTCAATTATCATGAACATGGTGGAACCAAAAGGAAAAGATTGTCAACAATAAATATTGTATAGAACGAAGATATCTATATGATGCAAGTAATATGAGGTTCACAAGTCTATCTCCTAAAGTGAGTAGAAATATTTTATGAATGATCAAAGAGAAAAGATGCAATCAAGAGTAAACTAAACTAACTATACAAGTGAGAAATCTATACTTGAAGTCTAATAAAATATGATACTAGTGCAGTATATATTGTTTATTTGTGCAAATAACTAAAGTAAGAGTTGTCACAAAATATTTGTACCCGAAGACACTAAATGAATTTTAAAGTGTCACATACACTTTTTGATAGAGGATATCAAAATTATATTTGTTTGATAACAACAAAATATAGCCTCTTGATATGCGTATATAATGTATAATACAACATGCTGAGAAATAAGTATACATGAAAACATGTAAAATGATTTATGATGCTTGAAGGACATATCTATATTTCCGGGAACATAACCCACTTGAGTAAATATGAGAAATATTTGAATAAATTGAAAGCCATCCAGATGATGGATTAAAAGTTCGAACTGCATCATTAGACATTTATTTGCATTATCATTTTATTCAATATCACATGAATATACGAGTCTATCGATAATATGTCATACATGTTTAATTTTTTATTTATATTATTCCATATGTGATTGTATGATCTATTTGTTTACTTATTACATGGTATGAGACATTTGAATTATTAATAATAAGTTGATATTGATATTTCATATTTTTATTGATGATTTGATTTATTTGTCATTATTGATGACACGGTAAGAATCACGATACTATCAAGATCCGACAGAGGCTTTATAGAGACTCTAAGAGTTCTCAAATCTACTGCTATCATGAATAAGTTAGCACAAGAACTCTTGTAGAGTTCTCAATTGCAAGACAATGTGTCTATAATCGAATTTGGAATCAAATTCATTGTAAAGGTTTATACATGCCAATTGAGCATGTAAGGTTTATACATGATAGAAATGTTTAATCTCAATTAAATGATTCATAAGAGCTAATTTTAATATCTCGTATGGAAGACATGAACTTGGTCTTGAGGTACAAATTTAATGTATTCTCTTACAATTGATGTATTACGATTGTATAACCATGCAATATTGACAAACGAGTGTAGCGTTATTTGAATTGGTACTTGAATAATCTACACCGATGATCTCATTAGGGGGAGATATGATATACACTGATGATCTCATTAGAGGGAGATATGATATGCATTGTACTCTTTTTTCCTTCACTGAGTTTTTTTCCACTGGATTTTTGTTGGTAAAATTTTTAATGAGACCATTACTTGAAACATATCTAAAGAGAAATATAAGCTTTTCTTTTACTAGGTTTTTGTCCCACATAGTTTTTCTTCTGTGACTATTTAACCAAAGAGAAAGTTATGCTTAATGATCTTACATGGCATTGTATTTAAATGTATAGATCGAGAAAAGTTTATGAAATGGCAATTTATGTTTATAACTTAAACATTATCGAATCCCCTCAAGTGGCTTCCAAGAGTCAGAACTTCCTCAAGAAGAAATTTGAGATGAAATACTGCGGAATAAGCCACATCGGCATATAGAAGAAGTTAAATGCATTGACCACGATCGAGGTGAGTATTATAATATTATATTTAAGAAAACCCTAATTTACATTAACCTATCCACAACGTTATTAATCGTTGTCAGAACTAATCATTATTTAGAAGTTCAAGCACTGGCCATCGAAGTTGTTACTTTCAAGTTAATTATTTGGCTACTTTGCATTTTGGCCCCTATAATATCGTATAAGTTTCTATGTGGTCCTGAACTATCAATTTTATTTCAAGCATCGTCCCTAAGCTTTTTATCAAGCCAATTGCCCCTAGCCCTATTTTTGACAAGAAATGCGAAAATCATCGATTGAGGCGCTGCCATATGCACTTGTATGATTAAATGGAGGGAACATTATTAATTACTTGTATTAGAGGGAAGATCGGCCTATAAAACTAGTGGGGCACATTACATTATTGTCTGCCCCTAATTGAAGAACTCTAAATCACAAAAACCCCAAATTGAAGAACCCTAAATCGTAAAAACCTAAAATTGATTATACCTTAAATTAAGACAAAGAAAGGCACAACTGTGAGCAAATCGATCTTCATGGGACCACACGAATCCGATATCAAATGTTGGTGTGGAAGATATGTTGTTGAGTAGGTAAGCTTCACGGAGAAGAATCCTGGGAGAAGGTTTGTGAGATGCGCAGATCGGGTTCGTGGCTGTCGATTTTAGGAGTGGATTAATGAGCCTGTATCTCCTCTTGTCAGATCTGTTATGAGTGAGAAGTTGGAGAAAGCTGAACGAAAAGTGTGGATTTTGGGAATGTTGATGGTGATTTGTGTGTCAATTGTAGTATTTTTATTATTTGGTTTGGAGAGTCCAACTTGCAATTGCAATTGTGGTCAAATTGGATTCCCAACCTTGGCAGATTAGCTATTGTAATGTTAGGTCTCTTTTCAGATGTTTAATGTGCATTTTTTACTTTAAAACTCTTGTATTATACTATCGTGTAATAACTGAGTCAATTACAGTCCAATTTGCAGAGGCAATTACAGTTAAAAAGTGACAGTAAAAAATAGTGCTAAAGTAATGACAAAAAAGACTGAAAGGAGACATAATATTCCATCCAGTACATGTGGTTTCCATTGACCAATTGTTTACACAACCAAAAAGTATCAAAAGCTTCACCTACCACAAATAGGCTACATTGGTCACATTTCACAAAAACTAGACTACATTTGTCTCTATCAACAAAACACACTTCTACTACTAATCTGCATATTCTCTGATATATGGTGCAGGCTGAGAAGGTAATGCTCTTGTTTCTCCCTGGCAAAATTCTCATGTCAGGTGGCAGTATGTCGGGATATGGACTCTTTGTCCAGAACACAAGGCCTCTTAGGGGTTCAAGAAAGTTGTATACAACAAACCAAGTGCTTAAGAGGAAATCTTTGTGCACATATTTTATTGGATCTTTGTTGCGTGACTTGTACACACAAACTACGTGCACACAAGGCATCCCTCCCAATTGCCACATCCCACACAAACACTACACATATTTTATCGACTGTGGATATTTTTGTATCTTCCAACTAATACTATGGTTATTATCTAGGATTCAAAACTGAACAAATTATTTGATAATAAATGTTCAGGTACCTTATAATGTTCAATTTTTGAAATTGTTAACTCATATTCAGATATTACTTTTAATGTTCAAAAGTACGGACTACTTATGATCATCTGGGCCGGGTACTCCATGGATGTATCCTTTTTATGAAGTTCAATGAAGCCTATATGCCTGAGAGAGTCACCCCATGTCAAGCGTCCAACGCATTCTTTCGCCAATATCATGCCCGAGCACAAGCATCGTCCGATACGCTGGTGTCATCGCACGAAGAGTACGGTGATTATGACGCCACGCGGCCAACGATCACATGCACTCCTCCTATCACCCTACCGAAGTTCGGTCCGCTAGTCATCTCGGTAGTTCGAAATCGGTTATGATCATTATATGCATTGCACAGATGCACAACCTTGTCTCTCGTCACTAATCCAAATTTCACGAGGAAGTTCATCTTAGATTTTCCTACCATCGTTTATTCTAGTGACGCGTATATTTACAAATAAGAAATATCTTTATTTAAATGTTCTTTGTTAAATTATATTTAGAATAAACTTTATTTTTTCTATTTTGGTGGTTATGCGTGGATTTTACGGGTCTATCGTATTTCCGTAATGGATGTGACTGACTAAAAGCTCCTAGAATAATTGGCCATGCTCAGTGGATACAATAAGAGTATTTATGCCGCGGCTTACAACATTACACGCATTTGATGCCTTTATGATGTACGGCGATGATGTACTGCTTCTCGATTTCGCTTGATACTTTTTTATAATGTCTAGCATCCGACGTGGTCGCAGATACTATAAGCTTCTGGCTTCAATATCATTTAAACTTTTTTATTTATTCATCTTCTTTGGGATGTAATAATTCAATCAGAATATGTGTGTGATATGTTTGATATGATTTGATTGGTACTACTCATACTATCAAGACGATCTTATTTTCGAAGCTCATCCAAGACTCCAACGTTAAAGTCGTTGGCCACCTCCGGGGTAATTTGTGGACGGGCGACCCACCGGGAAGCTTATCGGAACACGTGAGTGAGGACAAAACGTGTTGGAAAGACTTGTGGCTTCTCGAGGCCAGCCCATCAAATTCCATACTGCATCACCCGGGGCGGGCGTTAAACGGTATCGTAGCCTCGTCCTGAATCAAGTGAGAACAAAGTTACATGCGGGGCGCAGTGCCATGGACACATCTTGAGGCCGAGGAGCCAATTCCTGGGACCACACTGGATGGTAAATGATCCCGCAAGGTTGTGGCTCAACGAGGACGTTGAGTATTTAAGCGGGGAGGTTGTAATAATCTACCGCAAAAACGCTACAAGGCCAAGGAGCATGCTTGATATGATTTGATTGGTACTACTCAAGGCTCATCAAGATGCATATTCCTTTCTCGGAAGCTCATCCCATAAGAACCCAATGTTGCCGTGCTTGACCTGGGTAATTTAGTAGGGACGGGCGACCCACTGGTGCTTTCTTGAGCACGCTGAAAGCAGGACAAAACATGCCGGAAAGACTCGTGGGCGGCTCAGGAGGCCACCCATCAAATACACAATAACGCATCGACCAGTGAGCCGACGGGCATTATGCGGAAGTGATGGTTTGTCTAATTTTCTTCGATCGAATTATAGCAAAGATTCCATAATATCAACAGCCGCATACATAAATATTTATCGACAAATATCCGAGTTACATAATATTCTATATATAAATACCATTTAAATAATGTAATATTTTGACATAATTTAACATTATAAATATTAATATGAAATTTAACATTTTAAACACATTAACAAAAAATTGAACATGATCAATATTAATTTTGATAATAAGGCCTATCATAATATACATTAAATTTAAAGTTTGAAAAATTCTTAAAATATTAATATAAATAGTGAACAAATTTTTTTTAAATTATTAAAATCTAAAATAATATGAACTCATAACAAAATATTTAGAAAAAAATTGATTTATGAATGTTAACAAAAAGTGTGAAAAGTCGTAAAATAAAATTGAGCGATATACGCATGTATTTCATTTCAGATATCCAACAAACGCTGCATTATGGTTTCCACATACATATCTGGGGCCAGATGCTCTACGTGGGTCGCTTGAAATTATGAAAACTTTATCAAATGGTTATTATACACTTTGAGCATATGGAACATAGGATCGGGTATGTATTTTGCACCGCGTGTTCCATGCGTTGACATGAACTTCACTCTATATCGCTGATACCCAACGTGTGTTCACATTTATGCATTTACCCCATACTTCATGGTCAGGTGGTAAAAAGAAAAAATTACCGCTTTTTAAAATTAATATCTTGATTTATATGCACCCTAACAGAGGTTAACCACATACAAATATACAACTTATTTGAGAGTTAATTGTCAATATAGTCCTAGATAGCTGATACCGTGTAGTTTGAGTCCTAGATAATAATAACACTTATATTAGTCCCTGAAAGTGATACAAATGTTATAGTATGGTCCCCTAAAGTGGCTAAAGAATTTGTTGATGAGAAATGATTGTAGTAATTTGAAATTGCTTTAATATTATGTTGTGATTTACAATTTGATTTACACTCTATTTAAAAGTGGATACAAGCTCTATTTAGTTGATTCAAGATAACAACTTATCTAGTTCCTATACAAACAAATTATTATAAATTATAGACTAATCCCAAATGTAATTAATACTAACAACTATAATGTAATAGTAATATTCTAACAACTATAATCTACACACTCCTCCCTCGTCGGACGGTAGATATCAATGAGTCCAAGCTTGCCAAGTAGTTACCAGCTTCTTTCTAATAATCCTTTGGTAAGAAATTGTCCGCTAGTTGTTGCTCAGAGGAACATAGTTCAACTTTGATGACTTTTTTTCAATTTTCTCTTTGATGAAATGTCTATCCACCTCAACATGTTTTGCTCGGTCATGTTGTACTGATTGTGTGCAATATTGATTGCTTCATTTGTTATCACAACAAGGTCAGATCGTCCATCATATTATATAATATTCAGTTCTTGAATAACCTATGTATCCAAACCGCTTTCTCGTATATTCCGGCAGGCTATTGATTCAATTTAGCTTCACAAAGACGCTTCTAGAAATCATATTTTCTTTTGCTCCTCCATGTAACTAAATTCCCCAATTAAAGTGCAACATCCTAAAGTTGATTATCATCAACCCGATCCCGCCTATCTCATCTGTAGTCACCTTTTATAGTCCTATCTTTGGCTTTTTTTAAAAATAATCATTTCCTGTGATTGTTTTAGGTATTTTAATATCCTATAAACCCGCATCAACAAGGTGTCCTTTGAAATGGATTGTGCATATATCAATTACACAAGATTAACCTAAAAGCAATATCTCGGGTTCAGATAGATAGATCAACTTTCCAAATGGCTTGTTGATGATACATAGTTTTATCTACATATTTCATCATTCTAAATATTTGACTTCAAAATCTTTGCAAGGAGTTTCTTTATCTTCTTGTTTCTCGCCACGCTATTTCTCGTAATAATATCATCAACATATACAATTAAGATCGTTAATTTGCCTTTACCCGTATGCTGATGAATAAGTGCGCGATCAACCCGACTTTTGCATGTATCCATATACATTTTTACCGCTTTTGAGAATCGCTGAACCATGCCCCTGGGGATTGTTTGAGACCGTGAGCACGATTTCTTAGTTTGCATACTTGACTGTTTCTTCTCAAACCTGTGAGGTCAGATCATGTAAACTTCTTCCTCAAGTTCTCCATTAAATGTATTTTTAATGTCAAGTTGATGTAGTTCTCGCCTTGATTGGTCGCTAAGGGATAAAAGAACTCGATGGTGTTTAACTTTGCAACTTGTGCAAAAGTTTCACTAAAGTCGATCCCATAAGTCCGAAGGCTGAACTTTTCGCTACTAACTTAGCTTTGTATTTGCTCAATTTTTCCATCTTCATTTATATTTTGGTCAAGACCCATTTACATCCTACCGGCCTTCTTCCCCGCTGTGGTAAAATGTACTAGATCCCATGTTTGATTTTTTGTAGAGTCGCCATGTCTTCTAAGACCGCATTTTTCCATATTGGAATAGTCCCTAATAGTATCTTACAAACTACAAGAAAAGCTTTAAACGAGGATGATAGATTAGCATAAGTGGATGATATAAGACGATCAACAGATGTTTGAAGTTCTTGTTCCTTTTCTCACCAATAGGAAAATCATTATTTATAGTAGGAACATCATTATCTATAGCCCGACACTCACCGATCTTGTTCAAGGTTCAACTACCGATTGGATTCGGGTTATGCCGAGGACTGCGGACTATAAGATTTTCCTTGCCTAGTATAGACACGGTTCCTCGCTGATAATTCAACACTTCGAATCATGGTTCACAAGATAAAGTCAGATTTGTCAGTAAGACATTATTTTGACTTTATATGTAGTAACTGTGGTGTACAACCAAACCCTACGACCTTAAATCTTTTTGCTTCATTTTGATTGTCGATCTTCCTCGAAGCTGCAATATTGGAAGAAAATAAGGAGTGTCTTCAAAAAACGTGACATCGCATGAGAGATGTGAATATTTTCTTTGTTTGGGGACAAATAACATATCCGCTTTGAGTAGGAGAATACCTTATAAAACTTGTTTTTTTGATCTCGATCATGCTTTCGATCGGTCACGTGCAGATACCCAAAAGTTTTGATTGGAAGATCATGTGAAAACAAATGGGGGATAATTTTGTTCCAAGAAAGAACGAAAATTTAACCAAATGATTTGACTCGAGTCAACTTATTTAATATGCAACGGTAAGAATAGCATCAACATTTTGGAACATGTATCAGAACCATAATTGCTCAGACTTCCAAAGTAGTGGTTGTTTTTTCTGACCAAGAACCCCGTTTTTGTTGGGGTGTGTATGCACAAGAGCTGATGAATGCCATGTTCCAAAAAAAATTTCAAAGCAGAGTTAAATTAATCGTCCCATTGTCAATACGTAAATTTTTTATAGTAGATGTTTGAAATTGAGTTTGTATCATTTTAAAAAAATTGACATACATCAAATTTATTCTTTAGTAAATAAATCCAGTTAGCGATTCGATCATCAATGAACGTAATGAACCACCGGTGTCCATTGGATGAAGAATTCAGACGGTCCCCAATGTTTCACTAAGAATAATTGAAAACGGACTCATTTTGTGATTATAACTTTTTAGTCAAAATTAGAACGAGTATGTTTCGCTAATTGACATATATCACACTTCAAATTCATATTTTTATTTGAAATAATCTCTTTGTAAATAATGAATGTTCTGGATTCCTAAAGCGATAATGCCATAATAAAACAAGATCATGATTATATCTGAATTAAAACCAAGACCATAACAAAGTTCAAAATTTTGAGACATTAAATAAGAGTTAAGAGGCATTTTCAAATGTTCATTGGCAAGTAATAAAAGACCATCAATGGAATCTTAGAATCGCCACCGGCCTTTCCCCTGATTTAGACGATCCTCAAAATACAAGAATTCGGGAAAACTTAACAATTATTATCGGTCAATTTACAAACTTAAACTAAATTACATGCAAATCATGAACATATAAAATATTTTTGAGTATTAAATTTGAAATTCTAATTTCCCTTCCTATTAATGTACACTAATCCTTATTAGCAAATTCTTAACACATTCAATTGCTATTCATCATCCCTGCAAGTGTCTTTCAAGAAAGAATTTTTTTGGCATATTATTTTTATTCATTCCACTTCCACTGTACTCTTGAAATTTCCATGAAGACAGTGGGCATCACTATACAAGGCCAAAACAAGAAATGAAATCCGAGAAAATGACCGCTTTTATCCTTCGAGACAAACCAACAACACGCCCAATGTTTATTAGAAAACAATCAATTTCTCGGGTTATGTTTGTAAAGACAACTAGCGCTTTTTATTTTATGTTTATAAGAAAAACAAAACAAAGAGAATTCGCGCCAGTGAACAAGCGAATTCATTTGTAAGAAAACAAGCAAGTTTTTTCATGTTTATAAGACAACAAGCGAGTTACATTCATGTTTGTAAGTGAACAAACTAATCTATCCCATGTTTATAAGACAAATGTTTACCCATTTACTATTTTTTATAAACAAACAAAAAACAAGCTGCTATTAAGAATTAAATAATTCATAAGAACGAATTAATTACATGTGTTAATAAATTAAATACCACTCACATAAGAATGAATTAAATAATATACCTATGCACGTCGACGAGTACATAAGTTGGTATCTCCCAAAGACTCACTATATTAGAGCGCATAACCCACCATAGACGCCAAGTGTCCATGTAGATTATTTGATGTGCCTCAACTTCCCATGTCACGTTGTTAAGTGTATTTTTCATTACCTTATATTATATTTTTTATGATCAATATACTAACATGTTATTTTCTTAATTTTACAATGTCGTACTACGCTGCCAAACACTCATCCATACGCAGGGGCATCCCGATTAGTATATGCCGTACCGGAGATATTGCATCGATTGTCGACAGAGGGTCGCCCGGTGTACATCCGGGGCCACGGGATCGGTCGGGACAACCGCCAACATTCAACATTCTCACCAGCACTTTTCATATCGCTTTCAACATGGTGACATAGTTATCCGGTTACAATGCCACTTAAGATGAAGACCAGCAACCAGACAAACTGTGATGATTAGTTTCGATGATTACTTTTGTGGCTGTATTTCGTAGATTATGAATGATATTTTCTATGCTATTTAATTACGCTTCGATGTTACATTAAGTTTTTCTTATATTTTTCATTCAATTACACTATGCTTCTATGTTATTTAATTACTTAATTTACTTGGCTCCTTTTTTTATGAAACTATTTTTCAAAGACGTATATAACGATATAAATTCTATATTTATTAAAAAATAATGAAAATAATAATTATAATAATAGTAATAATAATAAAAATAGTAATAATAACAACTTTGACTTTATCTAAATAAAAGTGTAATTTTTATTTCATAGTACAAACATATGAGCTCAGAATAAATTCATTTATAAATGTGTAATTTTGATTTCACTCGCTGAGGTCAAACAAACAAAATATTTAGATGTTTATAAGAGAACAACCATGTTATCTGATGTCACTTAAGCAATAAAACTAAATAAAAATGTCAATAACAAGATGTAAGCACACAAACATAATTGGCTTGTCTTCCCTCGACAAACGGCGTGGTCCCGTCAATCCACGTGTGGATGATAAGACTGGCTACCATCTTTCACCAAAACGAGGTGGAAACAAACAAACTACTCAAATATTTATAAGTATACAAGTTTATTCAAGCTCATACAAGTTTGTTACTAAACAACAGTTCAGTTTTATGTTTCCTCCTAACATATAAGAACTAAAATAATTTTATTTGCATGTCTATTTTATTTCCTTATATGACGATGCACGCATTGTCTTTGTAATCACCACAATTTCATATTCAACATCATCATCATTACAAAATTTTCTTTTAAATACCTCCATATTCAACATCATTTTCTAAAAAAATAATAATTTTTATTATCACTTTGTTCTTAACCCAAATTTTGCATAATCAAAAGTTTTAAACTACGAACAATAACTAACATCATCACGCCGCTACTGGGCTGTATCGGGTACAAGGATGCAAATATTTTTTCATTTTGTCGCTTTCATATTTACTATTTTTCTAACTAATTAATTCATACAATAGTTTTCATCCAAGTTCGACAAATGCCGATAAAATTCCATTCCGCTGAAAAGAAATACATGCCAACCAGACGACTCCACAGACAAGGCTTTCTCTAACCTTCACGATAAGATGTGAAATATCTTTGCCAGAAATGATTAAAATTTTATCAAGCTTCTCTAAATCGTCATAGCACACATATATAACAAATATCTATTGTACGCAGTCTCGCTTGAATTTGTCGATTCTCCTCGCCAGATTTCAAGAAAGTATTTTTTCAAACACGTAAGAATGCATCACAAGTTCGAAACCGTGATCGTCCATAATTACTAGATTACACTGCTCGACCGGATGAATACATGGCTCAAGTTCGACTAAACAAACGGCATATCAAAACCACTACCGACAATAACACCGAAGTAAGAGTCCAAACACAATAATAGGGGGTATTTGTACTTTCATTCAATACTGGTAAAGCTTAGACCACATTTTCTAAATATTTTTATGTAATGATTTTTTTTCTTCATGTTTTACCAAATAGCAAATTATGCTAAGTTTATAAGCAAAAGCAAAAGTTTTCTCCATGTTGTCAATAACCAATGTAACAAGTTTTATAATTTTCTCATACAAGCTGTTTATCATCTGGTTGTTTATAAACAAATTTGTTTGCTTTTATAAAGAAATTTCCGTTTGTTACTTTACAATTACGAAGATAATTCGCTGTTTTTCACAAATGGTAATAATTGCTTATTTCTAACAACACGCGCTGCTCTCGGTCGTGAAAGAAAATAAGTACTTCATCGCTAAGCTCGTCGTAGAAAGAAAAATAAGAATTTCTCATCGCCTTCATTGTAATATTTGGTGTATGGCAACAAGCCGAGGTTATTAGCCTTGGCTTCTATCATGCTTATGCATCATTCTGTTTTCTAAAACCTCGAACAAATAATAATCTGAAGTCATGTGTTCTGTTGCTCTGGAATCAATTATCCAAGGAGTGAAAGATGAAAAGATGTTACTAGATTGAGCCATGAAACATGATGGTTCACCAGAGGAGAAGAGCTTACAGATATGCGATTTGGTCGTTGCTTAGAGGAGGAAGTGGAAGGTTGGCCTTGGAAGCCAACGGAATTTAGAGAACCACCACGGTTCTGGAAGTTGCCGCCACTGCTCCGGTAATCTCCTCGTCTCTCATTCTGTCTTTTTGGAGTCCAATTAGTGGGTTTGTCATGCATTTCCAACACCCATAACTTTGGTGTGTGACCACATGGCGTTGACAATGGCAATTAGGGCAGATGGTTCTTCATTGAGTGAAAGTTTTGTAGTGTTTGCAATTAGGGCAGAACTTTCAATTCCCTCATAACTTCTATTTTCAAATTGATTGAGCATAATTTTCCTCCTCGTTTCTTCTCTTCCAACTTCGACAAATGCTTCTTCTGTAGATGGGAATGGTTTTTGTCCAATAATTCTTCCCCTTACATCATCTAGGTTGTGGTTGAGACCAGTAAGAAACTCATACACCCTTTCCTTTTCTATTTTTTGATATTGTTTAATTCAACAATCTGGGCATAGAAGATCATCAGTTTCAAGATAAAGATCCAATTCTTGCCACAGATCTTGTAAATCAGAAAAATGTTTTGTTACAGATAACTCCCCTTGCTTCAATTCCTTTAGTTTTGTTCTTAATTCGAAAATTTGTGATGAATTGCTCATGCCTGAGTACATTTTTTTTGCTCCATCCCAAATCTGTTTTGCTGTTTTGAAAAACAAATATTTTTTGCTGATTTTTGGATCCATGGAGTTGATAAGCCATGCCATGACCATAGAATTTTGTGCTTGCCATCTTGGAAATTGATGGTCACCTTTTGCTGGTTCAGAGAGATCACTGGTAAGGTAACCTATTTTTCCTCGACCACATACAACCAAATGTACTGATTGCGCCCATTCAAGGATGTTTCGCTCCATTTAATTTGTAATCTGTGATGTGCAATGATGTATTGTCTAAACTGTAGTTTAGACCAGTTGGGGTAGAAACATTTTTTGGATGAAGTCTCTGTGTCGGACTCTTGTGATTTTAGAGAACCAATGTTGCTTGATGGATTCCTGGTAGTGGCAGACATTCTTGCTTAAGGGATTGAACCTTAAGGCTCCTGATATCATAAAGGAATTTGTTGGATGAGAAGTGATTGTAGTAATTTGAAATTACTTATCTAGTTCCTATACAAACAGATTATAAATGATAGACTAATCCCAATGTAATTAATACTAACAGTTATAATGTAACAGCAATAGTCTAACACCTATATAATCTACAATGAGATAAACGTCAGACATCGGCTCGATTTTAATCTTCAAAAACATAGACTATCAAAGAATATTTGTCATTTTATGGAGCGATATCGCAATACGGTATACCAGTGAACTAAGTTGTTACAATGCCTTAATACGGATCAACCGCACCACGCTCACACTATCTAATTATATTTTGCCAATCTTAGTTGGGCGTCATATGATGAAAAGTACATTGATTTGTTAACGGACTTTGACCCATTGTATTACAATTATTTCTTTGAGAAAATTGTATAGAAGTTCTTTTTTTCAAATTGATTTGCCATACAATCTTAATTTAGAAAACCAATATCTAAAAGCTTTAGATGATCTTCAATTGAAATTAAAGTAGTAGTTTGAATTTCAGTTATAGTAGTGAAATTGTGTCACTACATATTTGGATGCTTATATATGATACACGTGTGATTTTTGGTTGAATATATGATTTGCACTTAGTTTATGAACATGTGTTTTTTTTGTAGTAGTTTCAATTGACAAATTAATAGTGTATAATGTTTTGGTAGAGAGTATTGGAACTATGAGAAAATCGATCTCTATAACATGCCCGCTAATAATTTAATCATCAACCGATTAGGAAGCACGGGTGTACTTCAATCATTCAAAGATCTCTGTCCCTGGGACTAATGGGACGACGGGACGCCTCTCAGAAAAAGGGGATGTCTCTAAAAAGTGGGGATGTTTCTAAAATGGACGCTTTGACGGATCGACCAAGCTTCCTTTTCAGATATGTGCTGGCCCCTTATAAAAGCAAACTAAAATAAAAATAAAATATAAAAATATATGGTTAGGGTTTTCAATTTATTATTAATCTTTCATTCTTCACCTCCTCACAAAGGATGCTTAATATTATTCTAACAATTATTCTAAAATAAATGAAGATTCCATCAAACTAGCTAACATATCTATCGAATTAACTTTTATGATTAAATTACAAGTTGTTTTTTAATTGCTTTTATTGATTGTAATTATTTTGATTCAATAATCTGGAAGTTGTGTTCTAACCATATACTATATACAAAGAATCATAAAAACTTTCTGACATTGCTTTGTGGATATTTTTGATTGCTTGATTATCTCGAAGTTGGAAGTTCGGACCATATAGTCATATATATAATAATCATAAACTTTGAAGTTGTTATTCACATGCTATTTTTGGTTCCATTATTTATTTATTTTTTTAAATTATAACATTGTGCAAATTTTGATAAGATGAATTCCTCAAAGTGGAAAGAATAATATTAGTAGTAGTTCCGTAATGGTCCTAATAATTTATCAAGGAACCGGTCCCATTATAATTATGTGATTAAATTGAGAACAAGGAGGACAAGTGAGGAACTTGGAAATTGACATGTATGCTTTTTTAACGAGAGGCTTATGAAGACTCAGATTCCAGAGTTAAAGCGCATTTACTTGGCCGAAAAGATTATTTTGTAAGAAAAACAACAACGACTCAACAGATTGAAATGCAAAAGCTGAAAGATGAATTTGAGAAGAAGAAATCGAGTCCTGGACGCATCGAGGTTCCTTTACTTGTGAAAGTGTAATGTAGTCTCGCCTTTAAAGAAAAGAAAGTCTTGTTTTTCACCTATCATGACACATCATTTCCGTATTCCGCCGTAGGACCAATTGATCAAGAAATTATAAGAATATTTTATACCGGAGGTCATTTATCTTAATCTTAGCAAGAAACCGCATTATCATAAGTCTTATCGCTTGTCGCCGCCACCAAAATTGACGGTTATGTACCTCCCGGTTATAATAAGCTCTGTAACAACCTTATTGCAAAGAAGAAAAACAATGTCGAGAAATTATTAGTGCCACCGAATCGACATGGAAAGAAAAAGTGGGTGACGACAAGTGAGCGATGGTTGAGCGATCCTACACGAAAAGTTTTGATTTATTCTTTAGCTACTACCGGCAAGTATAGTCCTTTGTTTCATTGTCAGTAATTGTTTCCGCGGCGGAAAGATAGATTTTTTATTGCCGATTTGATGAAAGAAGTTATTTAATGATCACCGAGCACGCAGCAGAATTGCAAGGTAAATGAGAGATTATCGAGGAGTCTATTTCCAAACATTCCATTGACACTCATGTATTGCTCATACCCTTAATCTTGCTTTGAAAAATATTTGTAAAGAAAACGTGGGAAGCGAAAAAGAACATACGAGGAGCGTAATTGATAATTGACATTCATGGGACGCGTCAGTAATAAAACATTTATCAGGAACCATAACACGAGGCTAGCAATTTTAGTAAGTCTTCCTTTTAAATTAATATTTCGTTGTTGATACTGCTTTGCCTCCATCATTGTGATGCTTAAGAGATTGAAGCTTTTCAAAAGGAGTTTTCAAGCAATGATTATAAGTGAGGAGTGGTCTACTTATAGAAGATTGGAAAAGCAAGTTTTGTTAAAGAGAGATTGTGAATGATGATTGGTGTGAAAAAGTGTTATATTATTGATTCACAAAATATATATATGATATGATTAGATTTTGTGACACCGACAAGCCATGCCTTCCTTCACTTGGTATAATGTAGATGGATTCTATGATGGAAAAGTAAGCTTTGAGATACAAGAACAGAAAAATCGCTCATCGCCCTGAATTTAGTATGTTCTATGATGTTGTTTATGGATTTAGTGGCTCAGAGGGACGAAGAATAATACTCCCGCTTACATTGTTCATTTCTAATTTTAAATCCAAGGTATATGATTTAATTATATGATTTATTTTTTATTTTTGTTTCATTGCCACATATATATAACACGGCTAGATGTCAGATTTTATAGCGATGAATGGCTAAAATGAGGATTCTCCGTACTCGTCCCCATAGATGAGGAAATCTCACGGAGAGAATGAAGTGTTTTCGAAGATTACTTTCAAGTGATAATGACTATAAGAAAGTTGTGATGAATATGCATTATTCTCAATGAAGATGGGTACTTTTGAGGATTTAACATGCATTTCAATGATGTCTGTTATGGAACCTAAGAGTTGGTGGGCTAACTTTGGTGCCCAAACTCCTCTCCTCCAAACTTTGGCTTTTAAGTTGCTCGGACAACCTAGTTCTTCTTCTTGTGCAGAGCGTAATTGGAGTACTTACTCATTCATTCACTCACTTAGAAGGAACAAGTTGAATCCAAGTCGTGCTCAAGATTTGGTTTACATCCACAACAATCTCCGTCTTTTATCGCGAATTCATCAATACGGTTTAAAACCAAAATGCTGATGTCGCATGGAGATTTAGAAATTTTTCTATGGAAGATGTGGGACTTTGTTTCAATCTCCATTAGACGAGTCGGATTTTGAAAAATGAGTTACCTTATCAGTAGTTTTATTTTCAGTTGCTTTAAGATATTAGACTAAAGTGTTTCATTTTCTTTGTTGGTATTTCTACATGCTACATGATTTCATGTTTAATATACGATATTTTTTATTATAGCCTTATCGACATACCCATGCCGTAATCGTATTCATATAAATTCTTATTTGTATGCTTTCCCCGGCCCCCTGCCTCGCCCCCGCTTGCCCCCCGCATTTCTAGAGCCAGTTACTTAGTCAACCGATGATACATTCAAAAATTATAATTTTCAATATATATTAATTATAAGAAATTAATAATTGTGATTTATCTGTATCGACATTAAAGTGTCATGACATGGTAATCGCTAATATTGTCTAATATATTGTTATTGTCCCAAGAGGTCACACACAAAACAAGAAATCGAATCCAATAATAATACGTATTATAACTTCTCGGGCTTAATGCGAAACATTTATGAAACATTGCCAATTTAAAATCAAATCTCGGATACGGGATGGGACGACTGTGTATGTCGAGATAAGGGTTCTAATATAATTCTTAGCCACTTAACATGCCTTGATTTTATGGATAAGAAACGAATAAGTCCCGAAGACTCCCTTTGTTCCGAACAACCTGCTGAGCGAGGCTAAGTAGCTGTTAATTCTCCATGCTCCTGGGTGACATTCACGCTTATAGTTACTCACCTCGGTGTTAAACTGCTTCATTTTTACCTCTAGACTTTTGAAGTCAAATATTTCTCTTCGCCACCCTAGGTTCGAACGCTCTCCCTTTTTAGAAGAAATAGTTTTCTTTTCTTTATTGTTTCGCTTTTCACTTTTAATCGCTCTGGGCAGAAACTCATGTAGGGAGTTCGCTTAATTTACTAAAAGGATACTCGGGAGATACCCCCGCTGGGGTATCGTGGAGCTCACACGTTACCGTTATAATATTATTCCGCAAGAAAAGACACTCGTAATTGGTATTTATTATTTTTGCATAGTCCGTAGTATTTGGATTTTCATCCTATTGGTTTAGAACTAGTTAGATTCAAATATAAAACCCTGTGAGTCAAAGCATATTGCAATTATGTAAATATTATGTTAAAAATATTTTTCCTAAATTACGGGACTATTTTGCATGTTTAATTTGTAATTAATGGTGTTTAGTTCCTATAAGAGTCAAAATAATACCAAATATAATTAATTGTTAATTATTTTCAAAATTTATTAATGTGGAAAATTTTCTCAAATACTTCGATTTTTGAATTAATTTTTTATATAAGTTTATTAATTAAAATGAGTAAAACCATCGATTCGCGGCGAATCGTATCGACCGGTATAAAGTCGAGCATACGCTATTATCAACTAGTGCCGACAAGATGATTACCCAACACGAAAAGTCAACCGAAGTTGACTCGGGGTCAAACCCTGCTTGACTCGAATTCTACTCCAAGACCCGGATCCGGCCTGATCGACACGGCGCCGCTTACGTGAATGACACGTATGCCGACACGTAGCATCCAATGCCGCATCCACATCACATGCCACGCCGCGCACACGCCATCCGTATGACACGCCAACACCATGCCAGCATTCACATCACTAAGCAACATGCGGCTTACGGTCAATCTTCGCCACCGACGCTGCAGGCCGGGCATTCCAAACCTTCTTTGGAATGTTTAGCCATGTGTTCGTGTTGGGTCTAGCGTTTGCCTTATACGCCACGCCTCAAGCAAAGTTCGGTTGGGCCGGCTCACGCGGCTTGCTCACGCTAACGCGACACACGCAGGTCGGCTAATGTAGCACTCACGCCACATGCCACGCGTGGAAGACGCCATCCTACCACACGCCGCTGATTTAATTGCGCTTACCGCCACCGATTTAATTGCCGCACCACTACCATCGCCGACGTATTAATTATTTTGTCACGACGCTGCGGTACGGGCGCTCAAACTTTTGAATGCTCGGGGCCATACGCTCGCTAATCGTCCAATGTTTGCCTTATACGCTGGGTCGCCAAGGTTAAAGCCTACCGGGTCGGTTCGCCGCTGATTTTTCTCGGGCTTGAACCCATTCCACTATTGATTTTAATTGACGGCCCAATTTAATTAAGTTTAACGGCCAATTGAAGCTATTCGATCCAAACCTCACCTTCGATGGGGATTGCTAGAATTGATTGATTAAATCAATTAAATTGTATTAATTTAATTTCTTGTTGAAAATTATTTTAATCATTAGAAATCAATTAAATTGTACACTTAATTCTTGTTGAAAATTATTTTAATCAGTTTAACCACATTAAAATTAGTTCTAATAAGATTAGATGAAATTTGATTATTTATTGGAATTAATTGAATCTAATGGATTTAATTAATTAAATTCTAATTGTGATTAGGTTTAATTATAATTTTTCAAATTTGATTTAACTAATTTTGAGACTTATGATTATTAGATAATTAAAGTTTCAAATTATAACATAATTTTAGAAATTAATCATCATAAGTGTGAAAATAGTATTTTTTGGAAAAATACTAGTTATTTTAACATTAGAAATTAACTTAACATGTTATTAATATTAGATATTAATGACACATTTGATATTAAGTATTAATGTAAGACATTATTAATATTAGATACTAATCAACATTATTTAATATAAGATACACTGACATTTTGCTAATACTAGATATTAACATCAATCTTAGTAATATAAAAATATCAAATAAATTAGAATTAAATTCTCATTAGCGACTTTACATATTTAGATAAATTAAATGATTTATTTTATTTTATGAATATTTTTGACATGCAATATGTGTGCCTACTTCATGCTTCATCCATGCTATGTATGTTAAATGTAATATTGACTATTTATCATGCATGATATAATATGTTATATTTGATGGATGTCATGGACTTTATGATATAATATTATATTATATAGATAATATGACCTATAGATATTAATCTACCTAAGGTGTGCTAGTTTTGTATGGATTAAAACTTTAATTGTAAGTAATTGTAATTAATTATTAGATATTGATCTACTCGAGGATATGTCAATGTGAAAATGATTTATGAAACTGAAACATAATCTTAAATATTTTCTACAAATATTTATATCATGATTTCCAATATGTGTTATATTTTTCTTATGATTCATGTTTATATACTTTTTGCTTGTTTGATTGATATGCTTGACAATTTATCGTAAAGAGTTAATAAAATATAACAAATTTCACCTAATAAATAAAGCGCCAGCTTAACGTCATACCAAATATAAAAGTTGGGTTGGGTCACTTGTGTATGGCTTCAAGCAAAGATGGCCGCACGGTCACATTCGACGCCATCCCGGATGGAAATGGTCTAAGCTTTTGTTCAAGAACTCGAGCTTACACTTTTCATTCTGAATTTGCATTTAGTATATTTGGTCTGCTTAACGGATTTCCAATGTCAAGACGTGGGTCCGTTGACATAAGAGGTTACTAATATAGTCTAAGTTGAACTATTAGTAACGCAAGAAGTTACGAGCGGTCAAAATTATGCGTGATCAGACACTTCTGCTTGCATGTTTTAAGTCGGAATGTGATGCTGTCGGTCCGATTTACAGCGGTTCTTGTTATAATTTGTGTGTTTAAGGACATTAAAACGACATGGTTGTTCTATTTATCCGACATGTAATATTATATGACATGTAGATTAAGTTGTTTCTACGTATTTTCTCTGTTGTAGTATGTTGGGAGTCCTTTGCCTCATTTAGTGCTTTTCTACTTAATCAAAACATATATGTTAAATGACTTAGTGCTCGCTTACGCTAATATCGAATATGTAATACTTAATAACCCCCAAGTAGTATAAATGATTCAGACATGCTTCTAATGATCAATACGACGGTGATTTGATGGCCCTGTAGTGTAGTGTCTTATGTTATTCACTATGGAACATCATCTCAAGGTTAAGAATCAAGACGCCGATCATGATCCGATGGCGCTTCATCCGAAGACTTCATCCTTCGCAGTGCTGAGTGGGTTGGGAGCAAAATGTCGCACACCCTGATCAACGTGAAGGTTGGAGAGAATCATATTTTGGAGATAATGAGATTGATTGAGTTACTCTGGTACCTGGAATCCCAATATCTCCAGAATTGAGCTTAAACATCATCATGATTACCTACCCTAGCAAGGTATCTAATTTTATTATTGGGTACAATGGATAAGAATGGCTTCGCTTCGTGAGATCATATCTAAAGATAAGGAGAATTCCCTAAATATTTTCACCCCTATAGTTTTGGTTACAATAAGGAAGCGGAATAAACAAAGCGGAAGGTATAGATTTAATGAGGATGGTCATCGCGGGACCTTAATACCGTAGAAACATCTCGCAAAGACGTGATTAGATCTCGACGTACCGAAAGGACCGTCATATGAATTGTGATACTTCACTTTTTGATACATCAATGCTTGTTGATATTATATGTCAGGCTCATTTTCCTCGAAATGCACGGGACGATCGCGATAGAAGATCATCACTAGAGACGTGAGTGGACCTCGGATAAGGAATGCATTAAGCATCCGACCAGGAAGACCCAATTTTATCGTTTAGCTTAAACAAATATTTTTAACATATTGTCGAGTTAGCTTCCTGATTTGATTAGGAATGCCACTATTATTTATGTTTTGAACATAAAGGATTTTTTTATTTTATTTATGTTTTAAGGTTAATTCAAGTCAATTCACTATTAATCTCTACGTAAAAATTACAAACAATACTAAATTTCCATTATGCTAGTTTGACCAACATAAATATCATAACATACATAAGGCCTTCAATATCATAGATGTTAATTTTACTTCTAAACTTAGTTACATTGAGCAATTGTATATTTCGCATGTCCTTGAGGTCAAGATGAACTATTTTCCATAATAATTTTGTGCCATATTCAATAATAAATTAATCATTTACTTTCCATTACGCACTCCCTCCTTTCATCTTAACTTTTTTTCTAATTTTGAATTTTAATTGTTGATGTTTGAAATTTGAATTCAAGTATTTTATATATGTTGTATTATATTAGTGAAAAATATATAAACTACTTTTTTTCTTTTTAAATTACTATTTAATATGATAATTTTTATTTAAATCAAAGTTATATATATGTGTTAATTAAGAAGTTAATTATATATATGTTCTCAGTAAGTGTGGTCAAGTTGTACTTTGGTCCCAGTAAGTATCACTGTAGCACATTTGGTCCTTGAAAGTGGACATCCGAGTGCAATTCGATCCTAGTAAATGACAAATATTGCATATTCGTCCCTGTTTTGGATGTTAAAAATAGGAAAATGTGCATCATCATTGGAGACTTTTGGGAACCATATATAATGTAACATTTGTGCCACTTTTGAAATCTAATGTAATTCACTCTCATTTATTGGACCAAAATGCAAGTTGGTCACACTCGTTAATTAAGATTCAAAATTTATTAACTTGACAATTGCAGATCAAACATGAACCTGAGAGGGAATACGATATTTTAAATTCATAGATTAATTACAATATATTTCATCTATTTTGGTTGTACACCTGTCATCTAATATGATCTAAGGCCGAAAAAGAGATTCGTTAGATGATGCTTCTATCTAAGTATACAAAGATAGAAAACAAAGTTTGCCGCTGGGCGATTGCTAAAAATCAGCAAAAGATGGAAAAATTAAGACAGCGTTTAACAGTGAATGTATAACCAAATTGAGTAGAAATTACGTGTTGATTTACAACATTGCATCAATAGATATAGAGTAGTACCATTAATCACCAACAAGGTGTCTTGGATTCTATTACAATTTTTGCATGGTAAAAATTGTCGAAGGTGGCAACACACGGTATCGTTTTAATAAATTAAAAAAGAAAAAAAATTCGGTGGCACTATTTTTTTTTTAATCATTAATTAGCCCAATGAATTCATTATTTGGTGAAATGTTATAAATACTTCATTCGATTCCTCCAGCAAAAATAAATTGCCATGTTGTCAATTTTAATGGTTGACTATTTAAATAACATAAAATTATTACAGGAGCCGTTAGATTACAATTCTTGTATGTTAAAATTAATAATGTGATGATGAAATATAATTAATAATATTGTGATGATGATGATTACAAATTCAATTTTAAGATTTCATAACCTACCTGCTGACAATAACAAGTGTGTTTTTCTACCTGTCTTCGTCATCTTTGGAACATGAATTTAGAGCCATTAACGAGCCGAAGTCGAGCCCGAGTTTGAGAATATTCTTCTTGATTCGTTTGTCTTCTCGTTGTTGGCTCACCGAAATGAGCTAAAACCGAGCCGAGCCCGAAATTTACCACTTCAAAGTAAATTTTAAATTTTAAATGGATAAAGTCATATCAAAAAATAAGTAGACGAACATTAATTATCAATTGATAAATTGATATTGACATTGACTAGATTATAATAAAAATTCATCATAACAACACATTGGTTATTGATAACAAATTTAAATCAACATAAAATTATAACAAAATCCTGGCCTTTTATTATATAATAATTTCATATAACTGAAGGGCCGAGCTGCTCACCGAGATGGCTGCCTCGTGAGCCAACGAGCTTGAAGGTCGGCTATAGCTCGGCTAAATATAGACCCGAGTCGAGCGTGAGCCTCGACTTCCGAGTCGAACCGTTTGGTTGAGCTCAACTAATTAACAACTCTAAACATGATACATTTAGTAAGAAGATTAAATGCGTTCCTGACAAATTAATTAAGGTGTGATAAGTTCCTGAAATTGAGCTCGAAATTGAAAAAAAAAATTGGGAAATTATGGCAGAAAATAAGATAGAAATGGTATATCGTTAGCAATTAGAGCCCTTCATTATTATAGGGTTGTACACTTCACGGCTTCACATCTTTATACTAACACTAGTATATGTCCGCCAAATAATCTTATGGTATTTATTTGCTCTATTCAATACTACGAAATCTTCTATTCAATATTCCCCTTCTGCCTCAATTTATTTGATGTTTTGTAGCTAAAATATTTTATTAGCAAAATCATCGATTGCATACTCAAGCGATAGAAAGGATATCAATCAGAAAAAAATATTAGAGACAATATAAAACTTCAATGCAAAAGCCAGATTTGTGAAACGAACGACACTTATAATAAAAAGAGCAGAAATTTTTTTATGTATAATCATCATTTAAATCGGTGACAGAGTGAAGAGTTGGTCTAATTAACTTCAGAAAAATACGATGGCATGCAATGTTAACTCAATGTCACGGCCAAAAATATTATCTTAAGTATCGAAGCTTAATTTAGTTGATAATTGAAAAAACGCAAAAAAGGAAAGTCACGTGAAAAGAACTAGAAAAAAGCAGGCATAGTCCCATATGACCATGTAGAAATAATGAAAAAGAAACGAAAAAGAGCACGAATTATTAATTTAGCACCCTATTCCCGAGTCGGGACGGACCAAAAATATTATCTTAGAGAGTTTATTATTAAATAATCGAGTATTAATTTATCGAATTTCTACTGTGAAGTAATACCTGTAAAAAAGGGAAAAAATTGCTAACGCCTCAACCTACAGACCATATACAAGAGAAGTTATGAAAGGAACAAAAAGTTGAGCACGAATTATTAATTTAGCATCCTATCCCCGAGTCGGTTGGTCGATCTAACTTTGTAAAATATAATTTAGTGCAATTTTAACTCAATGCCCCTCGAAAGTGATAATTTATCGAGCTTTCTAATGTAGCTGGTAAGAAAAGACAATCGCATACCGTGCGTAGAAAAAAATGAAAATGAACTAAAAAGCACGAATGATTAATTTAACAATTATATTCCGTAGCCTGGGACGGTCAAAAATATTATCTTAGAGAGTTTATTAAATAATCGAAGTCTTAATTTATCGATTTTCTATCAGAAGTTGATAATTGAAAAAATGATCATTGAAAAACCCAAAATTGAAAAAAAAAAGGAAAACAAAACAATCACGCACTGTGGATCCCACCATATATGGGTGCAAAGACGCCGTGAAAGCAACTTTTAATACTAATATCGGATATCGTTTGATTTAAATCATAAATTTTGAATTATACTTTTGTTTTTTACAAACCTTTGACTCAAATTTTATGGTTCATTATCATAAAAACTAAAGTATAATATTGAAATAATATTTGGATTCGCTTTTTTAATTTTTCATGTATTGTAGTTTTTCAAAATAAATTAAAATTTAAAAAAATATTTATGAGTTTAGTCTCAACAGAGCACCATTTATTTAGAAAGAATTGGATGGAATATTACTTATTCTGAAAAGAATCAAATATATAAGATGCAATAGAAAAGTATTTTTTAAAAATTATTGTTAATTTTGGTTATATGTATGTCATGCAATAATCAATTTTCAATTAAAGTGAAATATTATTATAAAGATGTGGTGTTAAAAATCAAATTAATTATTTGAGGTAATTGCGAAAATGGTTTCAGATAAGAGACTGCTTCGCACTTCATTCCAAATAGCTGGGATCAAGTTATTGGGCTTGACAACCACCCCCTTTCCCATTACCACCAAGTCCGTTTTGGAGTTTCGAATAAATTACAATTAATACCTCCAAATTAAAGCTCCATTCATTGCTTCATGACAGATCAATGTTGTTAAAAGACAAGCCACGATGAAGAACAAGAGTTGACTTCTATGCGAAAAAGATGGGCCTCGCTTGTAACTAAATCAATAAAATAACATTTTATTTAAAATTCATAACAAAAGAGTAGGTCTCAAAAGTAATTGAAATAGAAATTTTTCCTTATTGATGTTCAAAATATTAAGTTTACCCAAAATTTAAATTCCAAACACGTTGATGTCAAATTTTAACGCCTCCATTAAAATCTTAACCAAACCGCAATATTTTTGTCATTATCTAGAGCCAAATCGGCAACAAGCCTAACTATACGAACTAAAAGTACAACTTATCCCACTATCTGAGATCATTTCAGCAATTAGCTCTCAATTATTTTATATCCCAACAAATCCCACCAAATAACATTTAAGTTTCTTGACTCATTTCCTACTTTTACGAGGATAAACAAAAGATACAAAAACAAAATTATAAAGAATTGATAAGAAGGGTATAGATGACAGATTTCATCAATCGTTGCTTTAGGAAACATTTGTTTCATATAATAATATGTAGTTCTCATAAAATTCTATAATCATCTAGCTGAAATTCATTTTTTCAACATCAACAAATAAAAGTGGTCAACCAATTTGGCATATATCATTCATAGTTTATTATTTTATTATACAATAATCCAAACTACGGAGGCAAAAATAGAAAGGTATGCGTAGTTAGCTCTATTTGATTCATAAAACGTGTTTGGAGCATTTTAAGATTACATATACCAATTATTTTATTTTAGAATAAAATACTTTATTAAAGATGTATACATATTTATATTTTGTTTTGTATTAATTAAAGATAATTATTGTAATTTAATTAACATAAGAACTGAAACATTACAGGGACAAAAATTAAATAATATTAAAAAAATTATCACTTTATTTGGAAACAATTAAATATTTTGTAATAATATTTTTCAATTAAACAATCACTTCTATTAACATAACATAAGGTGTACTATTTACTTTCTCAAGCTCTTATTGAAATAATCATGTAGTAATATTATACTCTCTTCGTTCCAATTTAAATAATTATGTAGTAAATTTTTTTTGTTCTTTTTTACTTGATCGTTTACGTTTTCAATGTAACATTTTATAATGAACTTTTAAAATTGTTTAACATTATTGATTTGTCTCATAATATTTTTATTTCTATTAGTTTATAATTTTATCTCTCCTTAAAAATAATAAAATTAATTAACCTTCTATTAAAATAATTTTAACTTATAGAATCAACTAAATTGGAATAGAGAAAATACTTTAATTAAGAGTAATTATTTCAGAGTATATATTTATGACTACACGTCATATGCAATGAATGTAATCAACCAAGTTTAAGTGATACGGAGTACAATAAATTAGAATAAATAGATTGTTTCTATATGTTACCAAATTAGTATCATTATTTTATTAACATTTCGAGGTAGATTCATTTTGTCTAACTTCTGCTTATTTATACATGAATGACGCCAGCAAACATTTCATTCCATTATCAAACTAACAAACTTTATAACTTTAATTATCAAAAATAAATTTGATTTGAATAAAAATTATTATTTCAATAATAAAATATAATGAAATTTCAGGTTTTGACATTTTCACCACTTATTATAAAATATATATAAATATATTGAATTTCAAAATTTTAAAAATCAATGATCATGCAAAATTTAAAACTAAACATTACTTCATCCGTCTCTATTTAAGTGATCATCAAATACAAAATTATCCTTTTATTATTATAAGTGATTATTTCATTTATCAATGTAACTTTTTGTATTGAAGTTTAATTTTTTTTGTCTCCTAATATTTTCTTTCTATAGTTGATAATTTTATTTCTTTTTGAAAATTATAAATTAATTATTTTCTTAGTAAAATAATTTTTTTAAATAAATAGATACGAAGTGATTATTTTCTAATTGGGAATAATTAAAAGCTCATCAGTTTTCCAATGACAGTACTCATCTTTATATACATCACCATCATCAATTACAAACTCCACCATTTCAACTATCCCTTTCCATATCTCAAACTAATTCTCCATCAGGAACAAATTGAAGAAACATGACCAAAACTAATATGTCACTAGAAATAGTCCACCTCCAGGATGAAGAAGAAGGAAGAAAACAACAACAACAAACCCAAAAAACAAGCAACAAAAATGCTAGTAGCTACATGCTTCTCCTTGGGATCAACTACTTCTGCCTCTTTGTAGGTTCATTTTCTTCATCTATGCTCACAAGATTCTATTACATTCACAAAGGTAATAGCAGATGGGTAACTACATGGATACAATGTGCTGGCTTTCCTCTTCTCCTTTTCCCTATTTTCCTCCCTTATTACCTATTCAAAACCACTTCAAGAAGACCCTTTTCAGGATTTCAACCAAAAATCATTTTCTTGTCAATCATCATTGGATTTATGTTAGGTTTGAACAATCTTCTAATTTCTTGGGGGATTTCTTACCTTCCTGTTTCAACTAACTCTCTCCTTTTATCTTCTCAATTAGCCTTCATTCTTGTTTTCTCCATCATTATAGTGAAACAAAAAGTGACTTTCTCAAACCTAAATTGTGTGATCCTCTTGACTTTGAGCTCGGTTTTGTTAGCGCTCGGCTCGAGTCATGACAAGCCGGATGATGTTTCTCGGAGGCAATACTTCATTGGGTTTTTTTGCACTATTGGTGCTGGTCTTTTATTCTCTTTGTATCTTCCAATTGTGGAAAAAATATATAGAAATGTAACTTGCTATTCCATGGTTATGGAAATGCAGCTTGTGATGGAGATCGCCGCCACGGCTTTGGCCACCATTCCTATGGTGGCCTGGGGTGGGGGGTCAGAAATGAAGAAAGAGAGGTTTCATGTATTCAATTTAGGTCCAAATGCTTACGTGGCAACCGTGGCGATTAATGTAGTGACGTGGCAGTTGTGCTTCATGGGGACTGCTGGAATGGTGTTCTTGACGTCGTCGTTGACTGGAGGGATTTGCTCTACGGCTCTATTGGCTATGAATGTACTAGGTGGTGTTTTGATATTTAAGGAGGCTTTTGTGGGTGCAAAAATTGTGTCAACTTTGCTTTGTGTATGGGGGTTTGGATCATATATTTATGGAATGTATATCAACAATGTCAAAGAGAACCCTAATGGTAACACAACTGAGATGGTTGAGATGGCCTCTCATGATCATTGATATATGGTTTTGATGTAAAACATGTGGTTGGATTAGTGTCATAAACTCTATAGTATGTTTTTTTTTTCAATTTATGGTATAATCGAGTTTATTAAGGTTCTAGTAGTGGCATAAACTTAATAGTTGTTGTTGGTTTAAAGTTTTAATTCATGTGGTCACTTGTTATCTATCATTATATTCCGTGTTGATCTTTAATTTCTTAATCATGAGTGTTTTGTGTTCTGACCAGTTTTCGAACACGTTAATTATGTTTTATCTCATTTCATTGGTGTTGCAAGTAGTTTATTGTTTTTTGACAATGGCAATAATTTAATGTTAATTTGTACTTGATTGTTTGGACGAGTAACGAATTATATCACCCAATTCGCTAATGGCCTACTAATTACCAGAGTAACATGAGTAATAAATTCGTTACTCGTCCAAATTAGTTACATTATTCATAGTTATATTACTCATGTTAACCTTTCCTAGACTTTTGTTGTGAATGGGATTATCTACTGGTTGACTTAATTCCGATCAGTTATGAATATAATTATGAACAATATAAATAAATAAGGAATAATAAACAGTTATGGTATCATCTTTTATCATTGTGTCGTTGTGTTATAGTATACAATACAATGAGCCCATTTATAAAAAGCTTCAATATACAATACATATGCAGTATTACTCTAAGAAAGTTAGTTAGCCTAATATCTTTTATAGTATTAATCTATCTCCTTTCATGTATTAAGATAACTGGACATCACATTGGGCTCCATAACACTCCCCCTTGGATGTCTAATCAACAAGAATATGTCTCGTTAAAACCTTACTAGGAAAAACCCGTCTGAGGATAAAAATCAAGTAAAGGAAAAAGAGTGCATTATTCTTAATATACGCTTACAATGTTGTCTCATTAAAACCTTATCAGGAAAACCCATTTGGGACAAAACCTTGATTAAGGAAAAAAGAGTACAACGCATTAACTCCCCTCACGACTCACATCACTTGACATCATCATTTAGTCGCATTTTAGGGTCCTATACTACCGGATAGCTTTTCGGGTCATCGAGAGTGGGGCGTAATTTAGTGAATATATCTTCCAGATTATCACAAAGATCGAATTTCATTAAAATTCCATTTCACCATTCCTTTGAAGATCATGGGTGGTGGAAGAACACCACAATATATACTGTTTCTATCTCATTCGATACGCCGCCTTTTAACCGTGGCAATACATGTATAATTATTATCACATAAAGACGTCGCACTAACTTTCATATGATAAATGACACCAATATGGATCCGCTGATCATCCTCTAACCAAATACATTCACTAATTTTCTTTTTGCATTTCAAGATTTCTCGCTGTAGTTTATCATTTAACAAACTTTGTTAAATAAATACTAGGAAAATCACAGGGACAAAAAAACCAAGGAGATAAAAAATATTATATTCTTTAGATATGCTTCACGCAATTGTTCAATTAAAAACCTACCAAGAAAAAAAACTCGTTGAAAAACTTGAAGGAAAAAAAGAGTACACAACGAATATCATATCTCCTCTTCGATAAGATCATCATCATTCATATCATATCTCCTCGACGAGATCACCGCTTACATTATTCAAGTAGAATATTCAAATAACGCTACAAGACACTACATGATTATGCACCAAGATCATGTATCAACAGAAGATATGCTACATTATAATTGGTACTTCAATACCAAGTTCATGTTTTTCGATCTAGATAATCGAATTAATTATCTACTATGAACTTCATCTAATCGAGATTAAACATTTCTACCATGTATCAAATACGATATGAATTTATACTTACATGCGACAATTTTCATGTATATATCTTTTACAAAGTATTTAATTTCAAATCCGATTGTAGATCTTGTCCTGACACCAGAACTCTAATATATACGTTAATTTACCATATGCCACTGACTTGTATATACCTTGATAAGGTATTTCCGATTCCAACTGATTGTAAACATCTGTTTAACAACTAAGAACTCATAGAGTTCTTGTGCTAACTTTATTCATGGTAATTTATTCAACTTAGAACTCTTCTAGAGTTCCATAAACTATAGCCTAATTCTATAATATCATGAATATGTAGATCATCAATAGTAACTACAATCAACAAGAAAGATATGTAAGATCTATCTCAACTTACACTAAATAATTCAAACATATTCATACCACTTAATAAGTAAACAACTAAATTATACAATCACATAAAACATAATATATAAATTTAGAGCTAAACACGACGATACGATCAATAGATCAGAGATATACATGTGATGCCGAATAAAATGATCATCCAAATAAATGTCTAATAATACACTGAACTTGTAATCCATCTTCCGATGACTTTAAATATTCAAATATTTTCATATTAACTCAACCGAGTGTTCCAAGAATATAGTAATGCAGCCATGCATCATAAATCCTTCTACATAAGCCATGTACACTTATTTCATTGCATGCTATATTATATGTAATAACCCGCTACGTTAAAAAAATTAAAATTTTTCGCCGGGCGGCGACCCGTGATAGTATAAATAATTTCGATAATAATATTATTATTTTTGTGATTATTTGAGCCGATTACATTTATAATTTAGTATTAGCCGGGGATAATTCGAAAGTTAAGTTAGATCGCTAAGCTGCTCGATAACTCGATTCGCTGCGTGATTTCTGACACGAATCCCTGCGGCGTGACTTAAGGGCTGTTATCACCTTCATCCTTATCAAACCAAAACACAAAAATATCTTCCTCCATCTTAGCTTTGGTCAGATATCCATTCCCTCCCTGAAATTTTTTCCATTTCTGCCTTCGATCATGCCTCAAACCTCAAGATCGCTTTTGTTGTAATATTTTTCTCCTCATCATTCTCTCTTCGAGTTAAGGTAAAGTGAAGTTCAAATATTTTGGGATATTTCTGGGTTTTGACATATAGTTGACTTTTAGTTGACTTTTTGCATAATTCAATTTTATGATGATCTTAGTTTGTTATGGATGCTACGATGTATATAAGCGATGAATTCATGATTTAGATGTCGCTTGAGGATGTTATGGTCGAGTTGATTTTTCTAGGTTTCCGGGTTGACTTTGGGGCGATATTTTTATAAGACCTTAAATGCGTAGGAGTTTAATTGGGACCATATCAGAAGTTGTCGTTACGTTAAATCGTGATTTAAAATTTATTAAAGTGGGAGTTAGGTTGAAAAGTGTTAATTCCGTTGAGTCAGAATTGATATTTTGAAAGATAGTACAGCACTGTGACCCGCTGATTAACTAGGAAGGACTTATAAGTTGATTTGTAATGATAAAGTAATAAGATGAAATTTTAGCTGGGATCGACGGCTATGTCCGGCTGGATTATAATTCAGCAGTTTACCCGCTATGTTAGACTGCTTAGAAATCATTCCGATTAGAGTCAGTAATGTTTATTCTAGTACTCTTGCATAGTTCCCCGAGTATACTTTGGGGCGTTGTTAGGCTCGACTGCGAAGCAAGAATGCCCGTGATCGCATTCGCGAGGACTTTGTGATACCGGGTAGAGGTGAGTACTTCTTCACGTGTATTACCTATGTACTTACTTTAATGGTGTACATGTCTTGTAATAGAATTATGTGTGAACGGTGTACATATCTGTGAATATACCATGCCCGAATAGTATAAGCATGTCTGTAATAGAATTTTGCAGCGAACGGTGTACATATCTTTTGTAATATAATTATGGAATGGTGCATGTCCTTGTGATATGAATATGCGTGGTCTGGCTGCGCGTGATCCATGTTATGTTGCGCGTGATCGTTTCTCTGGCGCCGAAGATTGCCGGGAGGGCAAGCTGACGGGGTCAACCCCAACTTAAATTTCTCGTGACTTTCGTATTTTTTTTGAAAATTGCCTGGCACTTTTGTACTTCGCGTGGCCTTTTCTAAGCATTCTTTGGGATTTATGTGGCCTTGTCGGGCGGTTTGGTGGATTGATTTACTATCAGGTGTTGTTTTAATTGCTTTTAATGTTGTTCGGGGAGGGGTGTTGGTTGCTGAGGCGACGGCTGCAGTTATACGTATCTGGTATGCATTTGAGTATTAGAGATGACCCAAAAATTGGGATGGTTACGGGTTGTGGCTCTATAGCGTTGTTTATCGCCTTTATACGCTGTATAAGAGCGTTATGTGACGTTTTATACGCCGGGTATATAAGAAGGTTATAGACGCCTTTAAGTACGCCGGTATAAGAGCTGCTAGGTATCGCCTTTATACGCCGGTATAAGAGCGCAGCCGCCTTTATACGCCGGTATAAGAGCGTTGTTTATCGCCTTTATACTGGTATAAGAGTTGCCGGGTTATCGCCTTATACGCCGGTATGTTGTTGTGACGCCTTTATACGCCGGTATAAGAGTTATATGTATCGCCTTGTCGCCGGTATGTGCCGTTGTTTACGCTCTCTTTATACGCCGGCAAGAGCGTTGTAGATTGACGGTTGAGCTTTGCGTGCATCGTGATTAGAACTGACGGTATCTAGTCAATGAGCTTATCATTTACTGTGAAAGTATAGCTTTGCAGGTCTCTCGGTGGATCGAATTACATGTTGGTTTATCGGTGTTAGTCGGAAATCATCAAGTAAGATTTAAAATTGTGGTAAGTAACATATGAAATATAACTTTTGGGGTATATAGTCTTCTAAATAAAGTGGTAGATTTAAATTATTCTATTTGTACGATATGTAGGTTAACTTACGTGGCATTTATCTTTCACCTACCTTTTAGCCGAATTCTATTTTCTCTATGGGCATGCTTATGTGCCCAAAGTTGTTATGGATGACCGAGATTTATTGGTCGAGGCAATAAGGCACTGCGAAGACATGGCGATGGTGGCTCAAGACCAATAGTCATATTTTTATCTTCTTGAAGTTTATGTTGTAAGAAATAATTATTGTTGTCTCAAGTGGTTGTAAAAACAAGTAGTTTGATATTGTACTTATATTATTACTCTTTAGTTGTGGTATTGTTGGAAAGGTTCACCCGATGTAACGAAGTTGTATTGTTTTGTTTATGATGTTCAATGAAGTCGTTTTTAATTGTTATCCATCATTGGTGACTTTGATTATACAGGTTGATGACAATCCCAACCTCAGGGGGAACACCTGGGGCGGGTTGTTAGAATTTTGGTATCAGAGCCTAGGTTTATGTTTTCTTGGTGTCTTGTGTGGTTATGTGCCTAGGTTTCAGCCGCGAGCTGCCAGTTGCTGCGCGAGTCGTTTCTCTCCATTTGAGTCCATATTTTCGCTTCCGAACTGCTGATCTGGCTGAGGACGCCACTAGAAGATTCGCTGACTCAAGGCAGACACGCAGGTCTTGCAGTAATGGCAGACCATTTTGCATTTTTGTGTTCTTAGTGGTCTTAATTGATCGACGCTGCTATACATTACTTAGACGCGCTGACCGATTATGTTACTATGACGCACGTCAATTATATGTATATGGTAGAGATGCGACCGAGTATACGGCGAAAGACGACGGGTCAAGTTTATGTAGATATGATGAGTTATAATATTGAACACAAGACATGTTATGGTTTAGAATAAGATGCGAGATAATGGAAATATTATGAGAGATATTTCAGCGATTTATATCTTTGGGAGCCGCCTTAATAGTTGACGTGGTGGTAGAGGATAATGAGACCTTTGGGCGGAGGTTAAAAATTAAGGGATGAGTTGTGATAATTAATATATGATATACTCGAAGTGGAATTGTAAAGAATATCAGCTGAGTTATAAGAGTAGTTACCTAAGTAAATAAGCACATTATAAGGAAATGTGAAACGTAAGTTTGATCAAATGGTAAGTCAGTGTATGCAAATCAGTCAATTAGAAAAATAGTTTTAAGCTCATCCGTTAATAATGTTTAAATAAGAAGTCAGGTTGAGTGGAGTTTATCTTTTGTGATAAGTAACGGTTATACTTGGCGATGTAAACTCTGTGGAAACTCGGGAGATGGGATATGGATGAATATGTTTGAGGATTTACGGGAGAGACAAATTTATATCGGGAAGTTATTGAAAGGAATTCACCGTGTGCTGAATTTGAAGCTGTTGATGTTTGGAGCAATTGTGTGAACTTTGGGCGGTATTAAGAGGCGAGTCGAGGAGGATTGGGTGACATATACTCTATGTGGGATTAGCACTTGATAGTGGTGTAAGATGTTGACCTTTAAAACAATTAAGAATTTCTCTGGTATACTTGGAGTAATTGGGGATAAATAATGTCACATTGCCCGCAGAATATGGGACGGAGAAGATAGAAATATGAGTAAAGTTAGCTAGCTGTATAGGATGAAAATGGAAGTTTAATCTCGCGAATGATAAAGAGATTGTGATTTGGCCGAGGTGGAATAATTAGGTGATGAGTTGATAATGTATCTAGTAATTGGGGAAACCTTGGGTAATTACTATATTCGAATGTCAAACGATCAGTAATGCATAATTTGGTGAGTTGGGTTGATAAGGGAATTCGCTTTTCATGAATGAACTTAATCGTTGATAATGGAGTATTATGGTGACAGCCATGAGGGATAAAGACGGGTATCGGTGATATGAATTTTAATTTTGAGTGGTATTATGGAGGCAACTGAGGATGTTTACAACACTAAGATTGATAATGATAATAACAAGCAGAGCAATGCATATTACGTAGACGCATAAGCTCGAACAGAGGAATTTATCGATCAATGTCACAGATGGGTGCAGGTCACCTTCTAAGTCAATTGGATAAGATATTATGGGAGCTAGGAAGACGATGCTATATCGAGAGATCTCGAGCGGCCATTGCCAAGGTGTCATGATATTAGTTGATAGCGGCGCCAAGGTTTAAAGGCATCGAGGATTTTGGACGACTAGGTTCGAGTAAATTTTGAGGTCTAAATTTTATTAGGTGGGTAGAAATTGTAATAACCCGCTACGTTGAAAAAAAAAATTTAAATTTTTCGGTCGGCGGTGGGACCCGGTGATAGTATAAATAATTTCGATAATAATATTATTTTGTGATTATTTGAGCCGTATTACATTTATAATTTAGTAGTAATAGCCGGGGATAATTCGAGTTAAGTTAGATCGTTAAGTCGTTCGATAACTCGATTCGCGTGATTTTCGGGCACGAACTCCAGGCGGTTTTTTTTCGCGGACTTACTAAGTTATCACCTTCATCCTTATCAAAACTGAAACACAAAAAATATCTTCCTCCCATCTTAGCTTTGGCCGAGATATCCATTCCTCCCCCTTGAAATTTTCCATTTCTCTCTTCGATTATGTCGCCAAACTCAAGATTGTCGGGTAGAATATCTTTCTCCTCATCATTCTCTTCGAGTTAAGGTAAGGAAGTTCAAATATTTTGGGATATTTCTGGGTTTTGACATAGTCTCTTTTAGTTGACTTTTGCATAATTCAGTCTTTTATGATGGATCTTTAGTTTGTTATGGACGCTATGACGTATAAGGGGATTTAATTCATGATTTAGATGTCGCTTGAGGATGTTATGCTCGAGCTGGGATTTTCTAGGTTTCGTTGACTTTTATGGATATTTGAGGTAAGACTTTAAACTGCAGGAGTTTAATCGGGGACCATATCGTAGTTGTTGCGATGTTAAATTGGTGATTTAAAATTTATTAAAAGTGAGTTAGTTGAAAGTGTTAATTCCAAGTTGAGTTGTAATTGATATTTCATAGGTTGTTAATTAGTGACCACATTAACTAGGAAGGACTTATGTTGATTTGTAATGATAAAGTAATAAGATGGAATTTTAGCGGGGATCGATTTTGTCAGGTTCATGGGATTATAATTCGATAGCTTCTACTCCATAATGTTAGACCGCTTAGAAATCATTCCGATTAGAGTTGGTAATGTTTATTCTAGAAGTAATTCGTATTAGTTCCCGAGTATACTGGTGTTAGCTCGACTGGAAGTGGGGCAATGCTCAAGATCGCGTTTCTTTGTGAGACTTCAGGATAGCCGGTAGAGGTGAGCACTTTCTCACGTATTACCTTATGTACTTACTTTAAACGGTGTACATGTCTTGTAATAGAATGTGTGAATGTACATGTCTTTGTAATATAATTATGTGAATAGTATATGTCTTCGTAATAGAATTATGTGTGAATGGTGTACATGTCTTTTGTAATATAATTATGTGTGTGAACGGTGTACATGTCCTTGTGATATGAATATGTGTGGTTCACGCGATCCATGTTATGTTACGTGATCGTGTTTCGTGGCGCCGAAGACGCCGAGGCAAGTTGATGGCTTGAACTCCCAACTTAAATCTCAGACTTTTGTATTTCAAGGCCATGTCGGCACTTTTTGTACTTCGTGGCCTCAAGGCACTTTACTTTATGTGGCCTTGTCGGGCGGTTGTGATCGATTTACGATCGGTGTCGCTTGAAATGCTTTAATGTCATTATAAAAGTTGGTTGTCGAAGATGGCTAGAGTTATACTTATCTTTGAGGTGACTTGAGTATTAGGAGATGACCCCAAAGTAGGGATGGTTATGGGGTCAGTGGCTCTATAAGTGCGTTGTTTATCACTTTATACGCCAAGATAAGAGTGTTATGTATCACTATAAGCGTTATGTAGACGCCTTTTATACATCGGTATAAGAGCGTTGTGTATCGCCTTTGATACGCTGTATAAGAGCGTTGTTTATCGCCTTTTATACGCCGTATAAGAGCGTTGTTTATCGCCTTTATACTTCGTATAAGAGTGCTGGTTATCGCTTTATACGCCGGTAGCAAAGAGCGCTATGTGACGCCTTTATACGCCGTATAAGAAGCGTTGTGTACGCCTTCTTTATACGCCGATATAAAGAGCGTTGTTTATCAGCCATACGCCGGTATAAGAGCGTTGTTTATCGCCTTATACGGTGAGGCAGCGTTGGTTATCGCCTTTATACGCCGTATAAAGAGCGTTGTGTACGCCTTATACGCCGTGGCAAGAAAGCGTTGTGTAATGATTATACGCCGGTATAAGAGCGTTGTACGCCTTTGCGCCGGTATAAGAGCGTTGTTTACGCTCATACGCTCTGGTGATAAGAGCGTTGTTTATCGCCTTTATACTTCGGTATAAGAGCGCCGTTACGCCTTATACTGCAGTAGCCGCTGTAGATTGACGGGTTGAGTTTATGTGCATCGTGATTAGAACCGGACGGTATCTAGTTGACGAGTGATCGATGACTGCAGTATAGCCAAGGGGGTCTCGTGACTGTAATTGGGCATGTGGGTTTATCGGTGTTAGCCTGAAAGTCATTAAGTAAGATTTAAATTGTAAGTAACATATAATATATGTGACATTTATCTTTCACTCGCCTTTTTTGTCGACTTTCATTTTCCCTATGTATATGCTTTTACGTGCTCAGGTTGTCAAGGGATGACCGAGACGCATCAAGGTCGAATAGTTCGCACTCGCAAAGATGGCGACGGTGGCTTCAAGACCTCAACACCATACTTTTATCTTCTTGAAGTTTCTCAAGAAGGAAATAATTATTGTTGTCTCGCAGTTGTAAAACAAGTGGGCTTGGATATTGTACTTATTATTACTCTTTTAGTTGTGGTGGTAAGTTGGTTAGTTCACCCGATGGACGAGTTGTATTGTTTTATTTATGATGTTAAGTAAAGTCGTTTTTAATCGTTATCCATCGTTGGTGACTTTGATTATACAGGTTGATGACGGTCCCAACCTCGGCCTTAATTCGGACGGGTCGTTACATTATAAGTCATGCACGTTAAATCAAGAGGTTATCTTTTTGTTAAGCACAAACATTTATACTTGATATTCTCCATCACAAGTGTACGTGACACTTTATAATTCACAAGCTGCAAATATTTTGTAGGATAAATCTTTGCTCGCTTATTTGCACATATACCCAATATATATTGTGTAGTATCATACTTGATTAGACTCGGGTTCAAATTTCTTACTTCTATAGTGAAGTTTGCTAGATCAGATCGGTATAGATTTCACTAGCATCATATTTCATTAGAGTCCTATTTCTCATTTATATAGTGAGTTTTGTTTACTCTTGATTATGCTCTTTTTCTTTTGGTCATATATATATATATATATATACCTATTTAAGGAGATAGATTTTATCCTTTATATTGCTTCATTTATAGAGCTCTTTAATTCTATTATCGACACAATTCTTTAATTTTGGTTCCACGAAATTAAGGATAACCCAGATCTCATTATAGTCATGAATTTTGTTATGTAAAATGTCTTCTAGACATTAATTATATATATTTAGCTTATTCATGACATACCATTCATCTATCTCTTCTAGAGGTGATATTCTTCTAGAATTCATCTTTAATGTCATATCTTCAATGATGAACTATTTCGATCTACAATGGTTCTTCAAGAAGAACCTACACTCTAGTCTGAAAGGCCAACCTGCTCATTTTTTTATACTATCTCGAGGGTCATAAATTTGTTTGGTAGTGAACTTCTGATTCATATTATCCCTTGAATTGTTTGTGTTTTCTCTTGAAGTTCGAGTTCATATTTATTCATCTTGAGGATCATATAGCATATGGATATTTCATTTCAAGATAGACTATTTTTCAGTTGTATACTAGTCTCCCCTCAATGTTGAAAACATTGATATATCACAATGAAAAATTACTTGATAAATTCATTTCAATTTCGTATTTCCAAGTATATAGATGTACATACCTTCTGGGTATAATAATCATTTAAAAAGTCATTATTTGTGCATAGCACTGAGAATATATGATGCACGCATAACTGGAGGATAAAATATGTAGTTTCTGACCAAACCAACTATATCGGGGGAGTTGTATAATTTGCATAATAACAAGTGTTAAGTTACATATATGTGTAATATTTCTCAATGATCAATTTGAGGTATCAGATGTAATTCAACGTGTCCCACAACAAGCCAATCCCAGGAGCTTATACTCATAAAGCTCACATAAATTCTTCAAACCAATAGTTTATTGACTCTTTAATGAGTCTCCAATTAAATATTCAATTATTCTTCAGATCAGAATAACTAACCTCGGGATGGTTCAATCGGGTTATGCCAAATAATAAAATTTCACAATTCTCAAACTGCTTGACAAAAGTGTATTTTTGATATGCAAACATGTTTGTTACTTCACGTAATAATATATTATCTTCCGTAGCCTTCAATTGATTTTACACTTTTTGACAAATATTAAGGCTCTTTCCGAGCCTTCACTTGTTGTCTCAATGCGATAGACAATTTGACAAAATGTTTTGTAAATCGCTTAGATTCCTTTAGACTTAGGAATAATATGGTGCTTCTACATATTTTACCCATCGATCTGCGATCTCTTCTGTGAGCATCTACCACCTTGCACCGCCGATATTGCAATAACACCTCGCCGATTGCTAGATAAGAAAAAATATTTCTTATCTTTTAACGGTATACAGCTGTCAAGACTATCCGGAGAAGACATATCGTTTCCTTTATCCATGTTGTTGGTGGCAATCCTATTGAAAATTGAAAATCATACACCAGGTAAGTTCTCATGAAAGATAGGTGTGCCACAAGGACTGCTTAAATACCAAATCTTTCCTTAGCCAGAACTAGCCTAGACATGTATAATCACAATACCAACTATGATTAAGGAATTCATTATTCCTTCAAGATATGATATGTTGGCTCTTTCGAGCATTCAATTAATTTTTACACTACCTTATATGCCTACACTCAGTACTTCATCTCGTATGGTACTTCCAACTCATAATAAGTTATAGTAATTAATCAATAAAATTTATCCATTTAACCCGAATCGACCTTCAAATTATATGAGTCTTCGGTGTCTCATAAGTGAACTCATTTATATTATTTTCAAAATAGAGGGAAATGATAGAAATTCTTTTGGAATGTTCAAGTTCTTAATTTAGATGGATGTCAATTCTAAGCCCCAAATCTTTTGAACGGTGATAACTAAAAATCACATTTTCAATCGATATATAACCAAATGTTCTTCAAAAGCTACATCAAAATCATATTTGTACCGACTAATTATGATTATAATAAGGTTCTACATCAATAGTTCTTCGTGACATATATAATGAATAATAGATATTGCATTTGTTTCATTGGGGATAATCATTAATATAATCAAATGATTGACATTGTTATCTTCGACAAGAATATATATATATCAAATGTCTTTCTCGAATATTAATATGAATATATTTCAAATATGTTCCAGATATTAACGTGAATATCACTAATCACATATTAAAATAAGTGAGACCGAACAAATATCAAATATAATTAATAAATCTTCTCGGTATTTAGGTCCAAGTTTAGATCATTCATCAATATTATTCACAAGTCTTGTGAACTAAGTCTTCTAGACTCCAAAATACATCATCATATTATATATTAAATGTTGTGAATACATCACAAATATCAAATTAATCAATAAATCTTCGAGATTTAGTTATTTGATAATTGTCTTTTTTTGACTCATATAAATATAAATCTAATGTTTAATATATCATAAATTATATGTATAAATAATGTTTCCTACTGTTAATATATATATATGTAAATGTCAATAACAATGACAAATAAGATAAATTATCGTATACGCTATCTTCATGTTTCAATCGGATAAACCGATAAATATGTAAACTATCATATATTTGTTATACACCCATTAATTTGTCTAAATATAATATATGATGGTCATCATGCACAAGGTGTGCTTGACTAGTATATTTAATGGAGTTATCATTATTCATTAACAACCCTATAATAATTTACAGTGTTAGTTTTACATATACGAAGCCTGTTGAATATTTTATAAAAAGAAACTATTCTTCCATTGGCTTCAATAAAGATACAATATAGCCTCGCTTTTTATTAGCACGGCGAATGTAGACAACTTAAAATTTTCTCAAAATAATAATTGAATTGATTGGTTGAATTAATCAAATTAATTAAGAGCTCAGCCACTAAAAAAATGCTATGATTGATTAGGTTCTCAATTAAACCCTAAATTCAATCAACCCTCGATCAAGCAAGGGTTCCCGAAATCAACCCCGGAATTAATCAAGTAAAGAATAAGGGTTTCTACACACTAACCATAAAAATTAAACTCGAAATAGGGTCTCGAAAACAACAGAGATAAATGTCAATTAAAATTAGGGCTCGAAAACCCCTAATTTTATTGATTAAAATCGGCCATAAAGAGCATTCCGAAGCCACGTGGCTCAAAATGAAGAATCTAGAAACCACGTGGTTCAAAATCAAGACTCCGGAAGTTATGTGGTTCAAAATCAAGACTTCGGTTACGTGGTTCAAAAGTCAAGACCCGTGGTTACGTGGGTTCAAAAACTGCTCCAAAAGGTTCGGGATCAATATGAAAATATTTTTTGGACCTAGAAAGAACCCGAAACCTTCTTTTTTCTACATAAAAGGCGCTTATTTTAGATACTAGTCACCATGTAATTCCAAATGATCCCATCGGGTCCGCATCTTGCCTCAAAATTTAACGCTTAAGATCTGACCGCCTCGAAATCAAACCGCATACAATCGGCAAGCATTTGAACCCCAAGACTATATCTCCTCCCCCCCCAATTGTCCAAAAATTCAATGAACAAATCGATCACTTCCTTCACATTCCACCACAAAACAAAATACAATAAAACCCCCGCCGAGAAAATATAAGGAAAACCTTTGAGATTTCTCTAGATATCTTTAAGCTCTAACAAACACCACGCGTGTCGAAAACACCTCCGTGTGGCCAAAAATAGGCGCCTCAAGTTTGAAGCAACTGATGAGAATCCGGGACGAAAGTTTCTCATATCAAGCCGAATATTCAGAATAAGCTAAATAGCCCCCGATTATTCATAAATCTTGTATGAATACCCGAAAATCTAAGGCTCGATTGATCAAATCCCAGATGTAAGAATACACCTAACGCTTAGTGCCTATAAATGGGATTCTAGGCGTAGAAACAAGTCGGCTAAAGCCCCTGTCTAGTTGATCAGTATCATCAACAAGGTTGGAAAGCTTCACCTTCATACTGATCATCTCTACAAAGAATGCTTCAAGTGCCTTCATTGTGAGTAAAAACTAGAAGTAACGCTACTTCAAAGCTTAAATCAAGCCCCAAGTGAGGCCAAATTCACTAAGTCCCAAGTTAGAGTCAACCACCAAGTCCCAAGCAAGGCAAACATCACGCATCCCTCGAGGTCCCACTCTAAAGCAACAAGCCGTTTAAAGCCAACGTGAAGACAAGCGCACAACGCCGCCTAACACTTGCTTGACATCACCCATACGCCGATGCTCGAGTCCTATCTCAATCCAAGTGTCATATTAAGGCACCAAGTCCTCTCAAAGACAAGTGGCCTCTCGCTACATAGCTACCACAAAAGGTGAAGTACTTCGGGTAATAACTAAAGTCCCTATCAGAAGCGCCGCCGTAGAGCTTGATCCAAAGAACATAGTCCCACCAGCAGTACTCAAAGCAAGTCCCACACTGCAAACGCTTGCAGTAAGTCCATCAAGTCTAACGTAGACCGGAGATCAAGTCCAAGACCCAAGATTAAGTCCATACAACCAACACGGAAATACGCTACTAAGGCCTTCTCGCTTCCGACCATATCTAAATCCATGTTGGAACAAATGTAGTATTTAGATTTTTATAATTATGTCCGTTGCATACTATTTGTAGAATAATTCATTTACTAGTTTTAGTTAAAGAGATTACTCAAACTATGTTCAATAAATAGTAATTGTAAATTACTAAAATCGTCACGATAATATATATCGGGTTATGCCAAATTGTTGGGGATCCTATGTATAACCGATATAATAATCATAATGGTCAATTATATTATTATACGACTAATACATATCCTAACCTAGAAAGTCACTCACATCAATGACATTGAGTTATATTCCATATACGGAATTAAATCGAGATTGTTAAATCGGGAGCCACTGAATCAACGAATACCCAATTCCATAATTTTAAATTGATAATGTAAAATACAAATTGACAAAATGAATCAATTAAATTGCTATTTCAATTGACGGTTTAACTAGAAGCTTATTAGTAACTTGTTAAGTTACTTACTCGCTTAGTAATAAGTTAGTTAATCTGGGCTTAACGAAAGTTTATTTATCAAATAAGTCAAGCTATTCTTCGAATCGAAACTAGGGACTATAAGGGCGAAAAAAGTGAAATAAAAACCTAAGAGCATTTTCCCATCTTTCCCTCATCATTTCGCCGCCTCTTCCCTCTCTCCTCCTTCGCTGATTTCGAGTCAAAGTTTCGACCAAATTCTTGTCAAATTGCTCCTAGATTCTAGCAAGTCCAATTGCGCGACCAACCGCTTCTCTTGGGTGGGACTACAACCTGGAGCAAGTATTTGACTTGAGGTGCCGAGGGATTTCGAGAAATTTGTGAGGAAGAAAGTTGCCACCATCCACCGGTATCAAGTACTGTATTCATACGGTATGAATTATATTGTATATGTTTTCCTAATTCATATTATACATTTATTCGATCTTTGGTTGCATTTGTTTATTTTATTATGAATAGTTACGTAATTTTTCAATGTTCATACCTGGGCCTCAAGTCCATCAAGCATTCAGAGATTACATATCCTACTGTAGCTTCTATCCAAATCCAACTCAAATTCAGTCAAGATCAAATCAAATCAAGCCAAGCTCAAGCTCAAATTAAATCAAATCAAGCTAGGTCAAGCTTCTACCAAGCTCAAATCAAGTCAAGTCAAGCAAGTCAGACATCTCACAAATCGTCAACAAACGCTATTGCCTTCCTCAAATCAAGTCAGTCGCTCAAGAAATTTGACGAAACTCTCAAGCCTCTAGATATTAAACTAGCATAAATATCTACATACAAATAGAGACCGCTCTTACTACTAAGTTTAAGGCCACTGTGAACATATACACCATGCCAACAAGCCTCCAAACCCGACATGGTTATTCCGACTACTAAGTCAGCAAGCCGGGCCAAGAACATATCTTATCATGTCCAAAGACGCTTCTAAAGCCTCGACATGGTTATTCTCGACTATGTTCGCTAAGGGGTCAAGAATATATCAACTTGTCCAATACGCCTCTAAGCCTGACAAACACATCCGGACCATGCTCTAAAAGCTCGTCGAGACATCCACATCATCCAATCCAGCCTTGAAGAGCCATGTGGGATGTACAATCTATCAAATTAGCAAATCAAAGCAACCATCTCAAGAGCAGTTGTTGAAGCCCTCGAGCAAGATTATCGGCCTCACGCCCTTGGTATCGCACAAGCCTACACCAAGTAACCCGTATGTTCGCTAAAGCTTTCGAGTACGAGAATATTAGCATCGGGAGCGCCAAAGAAGTCTCCCGACGAACTCCTGACCGTATAAGTGAAACACCACTAAAACCCTGATCTGGGATTAAGGTCAGTTGGAAGTTATGTGATGGAGACAAATACAAACAAATACGGGAAAGCACAAAGCATACGGCGGTAAGATACATGTCAAAAGCAAGACTACTGGATAAATTTCCGTGGGCGCACCCAAACATGTGGCCCAGTATATGACGAACGCCAAGGTATAACACTTCAAGGATGAGGTGGTTCATTTATCCATCCATGCAATTCATGGTATGAATATCAAGGATTGAAAACGGCGTCCCCTATACCAACAAGGCAAGATACCTGCATATTCATGCAATCACAAGAGATCCCACTCGGGAGGGATTATGGACGAAAGCAACCATAGCTATGGTAAAGAAAAAAAACAACAACAAACCAAAAGGCTGATGAACACTAGAGGAAAAGCACACAACACAAGCAAATCAAGATAAATCAAACCACTGTGGAGTGCAACGTAATACACACCTCTACACTTAAAAGAAAGAGATAAGCACCAACCCCTAAAGACTACATACCCAGCGGGGAGTATATCCCTGTATCTATCCGCCTCAGTCGGCCTCGAGGCGGCAGGTGAGTCATTATTAAAACCGAACACCGTGAGTCACCAAAACCGACGGACTATCACCCGGCTTAAAATACAATTCGGCTTTCATCCAAAAAGTGATCACAATTAAGCTTCTCAAATCAAAAAACAGCTTTTAAAATTTATAATCCATCACCGATATCTAAACGGTGAAACCCATATATATATATATACACAACATATCCCAAAATAAAGTATCGCCAAGAAGGCTACAACAGATGATTACCGCATCAGATTCTCGAATACAAATGACAACAAATTTAATAAGGCTAAAGTTTCAAAAGGAAAAAATACAACAATCAAACAAATGGACAACACATCAAAATCAAACCGCAGGATCCTCTCGCTACCCGACAGCTCACCTAGCCACTCTGAACAAAACTCAAATGTACTTCGCTCAACCGGCCGCCACCGTCAACCCTGGGCACAAATGAAATGCCGCCCAATGCGAAAGGTGTAAGCCGCGAGGCTTAGTGGAAACTTAACAGGGGTGAACTTACCATATGGAACCCAGTCAATCAATAATATAATAGTCAAATATGAATAAAATACATATATCCAGACTACCTGAAAAAGGTCATACAACATAATTCCGCAGCATGCATATAATATACACATGAAGATATAATAGAAGGTTCAGCTAGCACACAATTTCGAAAAGAAATCCATAGAGTCAACAAATTAAAACCTAGTCATCAAACCTCCTATCTCTCATATCCCCACCAGTATACCATCCTCTAATGCGCATATACTCAACTGCCACTCTGGCTGTGAATGGACTAATCAATAATCACCTCGCACTTATGCCGCAAAGATAAGGCCAAAACCGCACTTATATTAATAACAAAGTATAAGGCACACCGCACTTATACACAAAGTATGCACATCGCACTACACACTGGGTTAAGCATTAAAGGCACGCCTTATACACTACATAAGGCACACCGCTTCTTATACACTAAGTATAAGGCACACCGCACTTATACACAAAGTATAAGGCACACCGCACGCTATACCGTGAGAGTAGCCACATCGACAATGCACACAAGAAAAGTTGATCAAAAGATCATACTGGGCTCGATATCAAGATAAGGCCAAAACCGCACGCTATACCAGAAGATAGGCCACACCGACAATGCACACAAAGAAGTTTATCAAAAGAGAGTGTCATACCGGGCTCTTATATCAAGTATAAGGCCAAACCGCACGCTATACCGTAGTATGTGCCAATAGCGCCACATATCCCGGCAAAGCGGAGGAGAGTTACCTAACCCCCTACTAATCCCAACTATGTGGTCACCCCCCGATACTGTCACCTCAAGTCATAGATAACCTAACCATCACCTCTCAATAACCGGGCTACTCTACTCCAAATAATATCCAAAGACACGCCTAAAACATCTCACAATCGTAAGTCAAACACACACCGCCAACAAGGCCACGTAAATCATAAGTGCCGACAAGGCCATAAATCATAAGCGACAAGTGCCACAAAATCGTAAATATAAGTCGAGTTCCAAGCTATTACTTTCAATACCTCAAGCAATCTTCAACGCCACGTAATATAATCACATAATCATATAACAATTACATGTATATCACTTGGCCCTAACGTATCATAACACACACAATAACATGTATATCATTCTCACAATCATATCATAATAACATGTATATCATTCTCACATAATCATATCACAATAACATGTTCACACAATTTAAAGTAAGACGAAGTAACACCCGCCATGTAGATGGGTATTCTCACTTCTACTAGCAAGGCTATCGCAAAACCTTCGCGAAAAACAATCAAGGTAACTTCCCCTTTTCCACGATCAACTTAAACAACACCCGTAAAGTATAATCAAGACCTACTACTATACCGCATTCTAGAAGACATAACCAACTCTCTGTGGGAACTATCTCTAAATACTAACACATGACTCTGGATAAACTATCGAATTATAATCACATCGGACACAACCCACCGATTCTCAAGCAAATTCCATCTTATCACTTTCTCATTACAACCGACTTTATAAGTTATTCTAACTAATCATCAAGTCCATAATTAACAATCTATAATTCAAATAATATCAATTATAACTCAACTTGAATTTACACTTTTTCAAATATAACAATTTTAATCAATTTTAAATCACCAATTTAACATCAAAATAACTATAATAAGGTCCCACTATAACCTCCTACACATTTAAAGTCTCATAATAACCTCCATATAAAAAGTCAACCGAAACCTTAAAAGTCAATCCCCGACCATAACGCCTCAAACGATTCTAAATCACGAATCTATCACTCAAATACGCCACGTAACTCATAACCAACTAAGATTTATCATAAAATTCACTATGGAAAAGTCAACTAAAAGTCAACTATAATAAACCCAAGAAATATCTCGAAGACTTGAAATTTCTACCTTAACTCCTAAGAGAATGACGGGGAACAATATTCTACAACCGATTCAGTTTGAGCCGACAATCGAAGAGAGAAATGGAAAAATGAAATTCTTAAGGCGAATATTTCGCCAAAGCATGAAAAAGATGACGATGAAGTGTTTGATAATGATGATGGGAAGACAAGCATGACTAGATATTTAAAAGTCGAGTCCTGCCTGCTCTTCTAAGTTAAGTTTCTCCTCCGCTTATCGTGATTTCTAAATCTCCACGCACCCGATTCCAAAGATAAAATATTCCATGGCAAAAACTACTAAATTATAAATGGACTGCTAAAAAATTTACTTAAATAATATATTATCATCGAGATTATTTAAAATATCCCCGAACTCCACGCCGAAAATTTAAATTTTTTTTTTTCGTAACGGTTATTACAATCTACTCATTTAATAAAATTTCGACCTCGAAATTTAACAACCTCAATCAATCGCTAACAATATAATAACACAAAATCAAATATCACACAAAATAAAAGCAACACTAACTCCACTCGCCAACCGTGGAAATCCGATCTCGACCCAACTTCTCACATCCCTACCGATTAACCCGCAATTTCTCATCTGAAATTCTAAGATTCGATCCACAAGCACCGGGTCGAAGCATACTGGCGAAAAATATCCCCGTCAGCTACCAACATCAAAAACCAACTCCCACTGCTTTTTCTATCTCTCTCCGGGTCCTTTGATTTCCCTTTCTCTTCGACTCAAGCATCACTACTACATTGCCTTCCCTCAAGCGGTACTAATACAATAAGTCATAATCACCGACATTTAACTCCATCCACCTCCTCTCTCGCTTCAAATTAAATCTCCTCATTTTAAGATATTTAAAACTCTTGTGATCAGAAAAATCCGCATTTAACCCCATACGTATAACGCCCACAACTTCAACGCAAAGACTATCGCCACTAGCTCAAAATCACGGGTCGGATAGTTCTTCCTGATTTCAACCGGCTGGAAGCATAGGCAATCACCTTCCCATTCTCGCGAGACGAACACACCCTAACTCGGCGCGGCATCACTATAAATCACTTAGCAGCACATGTAACTGAACGAAGCATGGAT
>JADFUC010001159.1:0-63358 GCA_019722365.1 Lithospermum erythrorhizon | reverse complement strand
TCAGTATTACTTCGTTTCAGTTACGTATTGCTAGGTGAGTATGATAATCAGACGAAGGATGGGCGATAGTATCTCATGAGAAGCGGTATGGGGCGAGGATTCTTGGCGGCTTCTATAAAGAGCAACACTCGAGTCTTGTTTTGAGAGTAGGTTAGTGAAAGTATGTCGTCGAGGGCGAGGCGAGAATACGATGGAATTACTTGAGTCAAATGCTGAAATTCCTTGCTGGCCAAAGCATTACGTTCCTTGACGATCCCACAGGAAGATTTCGTACCCAAGTTGCGCAACATTGCTTGATAGATACATCTCGTGCTACCACATTAATAAAGAAGAGGTGTTGGTTGTCAAGGAAGGTCAGAATAAAATCTCTGATCAAGCTCACGATGAAGAGAATTGCACATTTGCCATCACATTTACTGATGAAGATATGTTGCTAGGAGATCGCGATCCTGACCGACACTACTACGTGTGGGTTTGCATGTGAAGAGAGAGTTGGTAGAATCGATAGACGGAGAATTCGGCGGTGAACCTAAATGCCGGCCCAAAGACATTAAAACAATTGGGAATTGCGGTTGAAGACTTACAGTAGCGATCGTCTAATGATTGGTTAACGAGGAGGCCAAAAAGAAATTTGTGGAGTGCATTGCACACAGCGACAATTGGTGAAATGGGGGTCGGCTCGTGGTTCACGTGTTATTGATTCCAAGACAACGTGCAACATTCTCTTAGGGAGATACGGATTCACGCCCGATATTTGTTAAAATGCGACATTACTGATACTTCAAATACTCAAGAATGGTGTGGAGAAGGCAGTGTTGGCGGAAGTGATAATCCTTCGCGAGGAAATTTGAGGCCCATTTCTTGTCCAAATATACTCTTAAGGTGAAAGGAAAGCGAGAATCAATCGAAGAAGAGGTAACGACATCCAACAATCGAAAAGAGGATGAGGCGAAAATGGAAAATAGGAAGACCCATTAGCAATTTATTTATCTTTCCCAAAGATGTAGAAGGGAGATGATCGCTACTTAGAATAGGTGGTGATGGTTTTGAAGGACTTCATGTTCGGCGGCTAAAATTGATGTAATAAAACAACATTATTGGTACTTTGAAGGGGTTTGTCGCGTCCTCAGGAGTCATCTCTTTACACTGTCGAGGTCATCTTGGAGTATTTGAAGAGTCAATTAGATTTCAAGTTGCTGGTTAAAAACTAAGGATATGTTCGCGTGCCGATTCGGATAGCTGATAGGAGGTAAACAATGCATTTACATCCTGCGAAGAGGAATACTCCGTGAATGAAAGTTTGCATCGAAGTCGAGATTAACAACAACAACACAAAGGGTTCACTTTCGAAACCCAATCATTAGTCTGTCTTTTAAGGTTGGGAAAGATTAAGCAACCACGCAATCTGTATTTGAAAAGGTGGGACCCAATCTGAGAAAGAAAGCTCCAGGCTGTGACGGATCGAGATAGATCCAATCTTTGAGAAAAGGATTTGAAGTTGAGGTGGAAAGCTCACGTTACTACAATGATGATGAGACCATTGAAGAGGATATGGAAGGCTCAGCTAGAACTTGAAGAGGGAGTAAAAGAGGCAGTTGATGAATTAAAAGGAAACCAATTTGGGGACAACGGGAAGCCACGACTGTCTATATCGATGCCACTTATGACGTATGAGGAAGAGAGACAATATGTTGACTTTCTTCTACGTAGTTCGAATGTGTTTGCATGGACATACAAAGAAATGCGAGGATTAGATCAGGGTAGCGGTTCACCACTTAGAAATCAAGAATAGTAGCGTAGTAAGCGAACAAGGAGATTTCGCCCGAGTGGTCCACGTGATCGAAGCGGAGGTAAACAAACTCATTGGGGCGGTTTCATCCGGTAATACCACTAGCAGTTGTCAAATATAGTCGGTGAAAAAGAAGAATGGACAAATTAAGAGTGTGTGTAGATTTCAGGGATTTAAACCATGGTTGTCCCAGATGAGCTTCCCGACTTCCCGTACGGAAGGCGATGATAATGTGACCAACTGGACATGATATTATTGTCATTCATGGATAGTTCTTAGGATACAATGATTCATGGCCCACAAGATAAAGGAGTTTGCGCCCAGGACTCTAAGGAGATATCTTGCGCAATTGATGCCGTTTGGGTTGAAAAATCTTTGGTCTTTAAATGTCGAAGAGGCTATGCAAAAGATGTTTGATGACATAACTGCAAAAATGTTGGAGTGTTATGTTGATGATCTTGTGGTGAAGTCAAAGACGAGAAGTGATCACGTCAATGATCTCAGCATGGCGTTTGAAGCGACCCGGTAGCTATCGGCTCAAGATGAATCCTTTGAAATGTGCCTTTGGTGTAACCTCAGGAAAGTTTTTAGGTTTCATAGTACGGCGTCATGGGATTGAGATTGAACAGTCGAAGATAGATGCCATTTCCAAGATGCCAGAACCACGCAACATTCATGAACTCAAAAGTTTACAAGGGAAATTGGCATACCTTCGACGATTCATTTCAAATTTAGGCGGTGGAGTGTCGACCGTTTAATTAAACGATGAAGAAAGGAGTTTCGTTTGAATGGGATGAGTCATGTAGAAAAGCATTTGAAAGTATCAAGGAATACCTCGTGAGACACTTTGTATTGGGCTGCTTGCATTCTGAGAAAGCCATTGATCTTGTATGGCGGCCAGGCAATTCGATTGAAGCATTCTTGCGCAGAAATGGCGATGGAAAGAGAATGCTTGTACTACTTGAAGCGAATGATGACGTCAAATGAACTAAACTATTCTCTATTGAGAAGGTATGTTTAGCCCTTATTTTAGCAATCCAGGAAAGGTATGACATTGCTTCAAACTCATCTTGTCGCTTAATCTGAAACCGTCAGATCAAAGTATGTTATGTCGAAACTGTTTTTGTCGATCGGCTAGCAAGGTGGTATCTCAGTCCAACGATTTAGAGAAATCATATATGTGCCTCGAAAATTTGTTAAAGAACCAGTTTTGGCGGATTTTTAGCGGATAAATCCCGTACCCGACTGAATAGGGTATGCGATGAATTACAGATGAAAGGCGTCATGGTGATCGAAATACTACCGCCATGGAAGATGTACTTTGTGATGCGGCACATAGAGAGAGAGGAGGCTGGAGAGTGGAGTTGTTTTCATAACGCCAGAACAAGATGTGCTCCGATACTCATTCTTGTTAAGTAATAAATGCTCAAACAATGTGGCAGAATATCAAATACGATTTTTAGGACTTCGAAATTCTTTGTGGAAATGAGACTAAATAGGTTGAAAGTTTATGGTGACTATATTGATCATCAACTTGACTCCTTGGGAATTATGAGTAGAAAGCCCGAGTTAATACCATATTACAACTATGCACTAAAACTCATGAAATCCATTGAAGACTTTTTTATTGAACATGTGCGAGATTGTTAATGGCCAGTGGCGCTTTGGCAAGTCAAAGACTTTGCGTTGGCGATCACGTGAGAAAGAAATTCAAATCTCGGTGTGCCAAGGTGGAGTCGCGCCGCGTGTTTTGAAGAAGAAGATGCATATGAATTAGACAAGCGAAGATGAAACCCTTGTGATCCTTTGTTTGTGAGATTGATAAGGAAGGCCGGCGTCGACCTTTGATTGATTCCTTGATATGGGGAGTTACATTGAGAATTGAAGGCGATGTCGTGCGTCGGGCCTCGTTTTGTCTATTCTGAGAAAGAGACTTCTTTTAGAGATCATTTGATGGAGTGTTACTTGATGCCTTGGAGAAGAAGAAGCGTCTGGTCGATGGAGGCTTCGCTCTGGGGTATGTGGTGCTTTCATCCAATACGTATGAAACTTCATTTCCAAATCAAACGGATGGGATATTATTGGCCCACCATGGTGAAAGATTGCATGGAATTCGCTAAAAGATGTCAACCTTGCCAGTTTCACGCAAATTTCATCCACAGCCTTGAGAACCATTACACCAAACGGTCGACAGCAGCACGATGCATGGGGACTTAGCGTAGTTGGGCCGTTGCGAAAGTTCGGTAGGACATATTTACATACTCGCGAGGTATTATTTCTAAATGGGCGAGCGATACCTTTGAAGGTAGCACGAAAAGAAGAAGTAGAGATTTCATTAGAGGCAAATCTCGTATATCGATTATGGAGTTCTAGGTAAATCACATAACCGATAATGGAAAACAATTTGTGATAGCTTGATCCACACGAGCCTTTGTAGAAGTTGAAGTTCAAGAAGTATCGTTCCTCAGTATGCTTTACCCCCGAGCTATGACCATTTGAAGCCTTAAATAAGACATTGTGTAATCTTAGAAGAAAGTAGTCAATAAATCGAGATTGTACGAGAAGATGGAAGAGAAGCTCACAATGGGCATATAGAGACTACATACGGGACTCTACCCATGTCGATTCACTTATGCTTTGGTATATGGTGTAGAAGCGATTCTCCGCTTTAGGTCTGAATCCGTCTAAGGATGGTTATACAAGAAGGTCTCACTTGAGAGGAGAATCTTTAAAAGGTTGGAAGAGTTAGAATCTCTTGATGAACGAAGGTTGGATGCTCAACAAAGGTTGGAATGTTACCAATCTCGCATCTAAAGTCATCTGATAAAGGTCCGTCAAATCATTTAGTCGGAGACATGGTGCTACGTGAGAAGACCCGATAATTACACCTGAAGAAGAAATTTGTATCCAAATGGGATGGACCGTATGTAATCAGTGTATCTGAATGGGTCGTATCGATAATTAGATCATGATGGAGTTAAAAGTAGGACTGTCGATGGCATTGCCGGAAACTTTCTTATCCTTAAGTTTAGGAAACTCTGTGGCCCAGCGCGGTAAAAGCGTGTGCAGTAACCACGATGACATTATGCGTGGTTAAACTACTAGATCGCGCCAATGATATTAAGTAATGGGTAAGCTAATATTTAGATCCTACAAAGGAATTATATGTAGTAAAGCTGTTAAACTCAGCTATCGGTCTTATTGAGTGAGTTAAACTTTACAAGCCAGCCAATGCAGAGATGGTAAATCCTTGAATACTCTGGCCGCATGAGTATAAGCGTATGCGGCACCACCGCCAAATTAAATTTACCTTGATTGAACTACGTTTGGCTTGATCTGCGTGGATAAAATCCTTTGAGTTACGTAAGCGACTTAGGCATCGAAGTTGATTAAATCGCAAAACAAATTTGTTGTAAGCGGGACAACGAAGCTATAAATGAAGAGCATAAAATGAAAAAAAAAAAAAGAAACAAAGAATGTAATATGAGGAAGGATAAAAAAAATATTTCTTATTAGCATGATAAAATTGTTTGTGAAATAAAAAATTGATGTCAGCTGAAGCAAAAATTTCTCTGGCACAGATGGGTAAGCGGCCAGGAAAACAATTTTAAAAATGCCTAATTCGCCTTAGCATATACAGGTCCATCTTCATTGTTGAAATCGATTTCCTTCTCTTAACCTAAATCTGACTCAGAACTGCTGAAATTAATCATCTTTCTCAATGACTGGCTTATCAGTAGTCGCTTGATGTACATTTTGCTCGAAGCGTCTGAATGGCTTGTTCCTCCTTTGAGGTTTCCGCCTCCTTAACTGGAAATCCACATCTTTATCCTATTTGAGTGAAGTCACTCCTCATGACCTCAATTTGTTTGGACTTCTCCTCAATTAGATTCTTGAAATCGGCTAATGGCGGGAGCTCTTCAAAGATAATATTTGACAGAACTCCTTAGACAATCTGAGTTGAGTTCAGAATTTAAGCACCATAGAGGAATCTGTGCTCTTAAAATGATTGTATTGTTTCCTCGGCCTATGAGGCTCGGTCAGGTAAAAGGAGCGTTCATAAGGTGAGGCGTGATTAACCAAATACTTCAGTAGATGGGGCGTCGTCAAAGAGATTTAGTCAAAAGTTTCTCATAATTTTTTCCCAGTGGCATTTACTTGAGCTTTCGCGCCATATTCTCAACAAAGCCTTCAGCCCGCTTCCAAAAATGAATATAGATGGTTCGGGCGCCCGCAGTGGAAATGATGTCGAGGTCCTTGAGTCACAGCCGGGGAGGCCTCGTGAACTTGAGACGAGGAGTTTGCATCGACTTGATCTACAGCATCCATGAGAATCACCGTCGCAAAGATCTTTGATGTCCCCAGTCATGACCACACGAAATTAATAAAAGAGATTAGAGGTTAAAATATCAAATATATGAAGTAAATAAAATGAAAATTCTACACGAACATCTCAGCGGCATTTTAAAGGTGCGAGCAGTGAGTAGTAAATCTCCATAGTGGGCCATCCCATGACAACGGAGTTGCTTGTTCGAATATGTTTAAAGTTGCGATGCATGCATTATCATCTACCGTCTGTATCAGCGAGTAAGTTCTCTTTCAGGAGGAGAAGACATTTGAGGAGCAATATGGGCGGATGAAGGTGTAACGCCTTTTTTTTCACTACAGTGAAGCTCTTTTCCACTTGCTGAGCAGTCTTGGGGGGCAAATTCAAGGACTCTCGCTGGAGTCATCGGGTTGTCGTGTTATCCCCGGTACGTTGGTGGAAAGGCGTTCCTTCACATGCTTGAATAAAATGCCTCGACCGCTTATCATAGGCCACAGTAGTACAAAACTTGGCCCTATGACTGGAAATGTTGCTTTTGATAAGTTCCAGTGATAACACACAAGAGCCATTATGCAAACCCGTAAATGTCCGGCGCGGCGAAGATTCGTAATAGTAACGTGGAATGTCTTATGATATCAAATTGCGGGCAAAGCGATGGCCAGGTTATATGGTTCCATGGTAAAGAAAATGGCCATGCCACAGTGAAAAAGATGTATCATGATCGGAATTATCCCGTTATCAACAAGATGATAAACCCCTGCAGTTGTAGCTTGTTACTTGACATGAGGCAATACCAATTTGGATGCGTTTAGCCGATATCTTGATGATATAATATTTTTGCCCATATGGCTATGTTTGACCATGCGGGGGGCCTTCCGAGTCTTGAGGCTGGAAAGTGGGTATTAAAATAAACGCCGTCAATGACCAGCAATGAGGAGCAGTTGCTTTTGCGGCATCATCGCGAGGGTTTATGAGCTTGCAAGAATATTTAGCCCGATAAATGTTGGACAAGCGGGGATGTGACCCAACTTGTTTTCCTACTGCCCGTAAAAGCGTACCATTTTGAAGACTCTTGGACGAATAACGCCAGGAGATGTTGCGGGAAGAACAAACGAGACACCAACCAACAAGAAATGAAAAGCGGCGGAATAGGTTTCCTCTATTTGGAGTGATTCGGAATGTTGAGACTAACAAAAGTTTCTCTTTCGGCTGAGCAAGAGCGATGGTCTAGGCAACTCTCAGGAGCCGGGTTGGCAAAGTCAAAGGTAAAACGTTTAGTCTTGTGTTCCCTCTCACATCGGGAGGAGGCAGGTATGTGCATTTGAGGTCTCTTGTGACGAATCCAGTCATCAACAGGGCAATCGCAGTACCAACATTTGGAGAATCAAGTGGAAGGCATGAAGCAGGATACTTTCATGAGTCTTAGGTAAACGTTGTTCTTTGCAGTACTTCGACTCAAATTTCATGAGCAGGGAATCAACACGTCAAAAGTCTCCCGAAGATAGGAAGTCCGCCCTAATTTATGGAGATCAACGATAGGATGGATAACTCGGCCGGTGATCAAAGTATTCGTTGAGGGATTCCCGATTTTTAACCAAAACCTGAGCGACAGGAGAGTAGGTCATATGTATAGAGAAGCATAAATAGCGTTATGAATGGATCACGGCTCCCAAAGATTTCAGCATTGGGATATCTGTCATTCCAATAATACGATCTTGAAATTCCCAGATTCAATACAAGGTTCATACTTTGATTTACATCTTGAGAGAAATTTTATCTGACTCTTTAAAGGTGCGAGAAAAGACCTGACCGGTAGATCTGAGAATGATGTCTTGATTGGAAGAATATAATGGTTCAATGAATTCCTATGACCATAGAAGTTGTAGTCAGCGGCCGCCTCGAAATCTCCTCTTTAATTTTAGGCCTTTTTAAGTGCAATCCTACTCCATAAAGGTCATTAACGACAAAGTGGTCATCCGTCGGAAGAGTCACAGAGTGGCATCTAAGTATGTTTGAGGTTATCGGCCTAGTTCAGAGAGTGACCATCTTTAGACTTGTAAGTAAAAAAAAGATGGGTTAAGTGGGGAGGTAAGACAAATGCACATGTAGGATGTGCCAAATGAGGTTGAACTTCGGGTGGGCTAGCGACATAGTCGAAATTTATTGAAAACGCCCGGTGACTGAACATAGTCGAAAACCTCTTGAAACAAGTGAATTTAATGATGAGTCGGAACCTAACTTGAAACTTCGAGGGCAGGCTGCGGCCTGTAAGTTTCTTGAAACTTGTGGCGGATTCTTGTCATAGTCAAAATTTATGGAGATATTTAGAATTGTAGTCCAAAACTTCTTGAATAAAATTTATCGGGCGGAGCTAAGGCATAGCAGAAAACTTCTTAAAAATTCGAGGTGATTTGTTGATATAGTCAACTTGATGAAACATTTCTCGGGTAGATCTGTGACATAGCGAAATTTTCTTGAGGCTTTCGAATTGAATTTCTTGACATAGTCGAAATTTTCTTGAAACTTTCGGTAATTTCTTGCTGTAATACGAACTTAAATAGTGATAATGTTTGTACTTTCTCGAGGATGGGCGGCTAGCGTAGATGTTGAATGCAATGATTTGATAAACAACAAAGAAGGCAAAAGCGTAATATATATACGTATGTATATAGGAAGCGAGCAATTGTTAACAAATCTAATAATACGTATACAATATTAAAATCTGTGATCCATCGCCAATGATTCTACAAAATACTTCATATCTGAGGTATAGTGTATCCTATAAAAGAGAAGTGCGACAAAGGAAAATTATTACCTCTAGAAAGTATCTGAAATAGGAATTAGGGAAATTTCTAAGTATGCGAGCCAAAATTGAGATTCCTGCCGGATGAAATAAAAAGGGGATGGGCTATTGGTCATTCGGGGCCGAGAAGAATGAAGGTCGCGCGAAGATGAATACTGAGTTCATTTCGGTATTCAGTATTTGTTTTCATAATAGTGAATATGAAGATTCTTAGTATATGTTACTACTTTCGTCAAGTATATATTCCATGTTGTTTCCCTTTAATAGTGAATAGAGATGTATTTGCGATGGATGAATGACCAGCTGGATGCCTACTTTGAAACTCATTTAAAGAGCGGCGTAGTAGCGTATAACTCGAAAAATAAATCCACTCAGTAGTTTGTGTGTATAAATGTCATGGAAAAACATATCTGAGAAGATGTGTTTATGACGATTGACAATTATTGGAGTAGTCCATCGGCGTATAAGTGTGGGTGAAATTTCTGATGACATAAAAAATTGGATTCATATCGATTCAAGAGTATTAAACTTCAAGTTAAATACCGAGATCGATGCGACAAGAAAATCAATGCACTCAAATTTAAAATATTCTGGCGTATGATAAGAGTAAAACAAATCATTACATTAAAACAAGTGGTCTCTTGAAATTATGTTCGGGATGGAAGCGAACTTACGGGACTGCCGCAATAATACTTGAGAGGAGGTCGGCTGCTTGGTTTGGTTGTGAATAAATTGAAAGGTTGAGGGATTGTTTATATAGGCAAACAAAGACAAAAGAATTTCCAAAAACCATATTCGGGAAGAGATTGACATAGTAATATGGAAAGATTGGAAGATTTGAAATCGGCAAAAAAATTCTTGTCTGTAGCTCATTTGATTGATTTACGGAAATGGAAAATCTTTTCTTTCGAACCTTGTTTTCATGCATGCGTACTTTGACTTTGAAGGGTGAAGACAACATTTGATTCTTTCGTGTAAGAGGCATCTATGTCTGATCTATGATGAAATGAAAAGGTAAATGTAAATTCTTTCTTTTGAGGCATATATACGAGCCCATATCGACTAATGACAGGCTCAAATAAGATGAAAGCGCTTCGGTCATGCAGAGACAACAAAATAAAATGGACCGTGAGAGGCTTTACTAGTCTTAGATAATTAAAACATAAAAGCCGTCATTCTAAAAGACCATTTTGCCACTATCCAATTAAAGAATGAGCTTGAGATCATGCGTCAGTCTTTAGATCAGGGATTATCGAACCAGTTAAACTCTAGCTCAAACAAATTTTTATGAGCCACGTGACCGGTTTAGAGGGGCAATCTGTTAGTCTTGAAATTTTACTACCAATAAATTCATGACATGTGGAATTAATTAATTCAATCTGAGAATTAATAAATATATTGTGAGGTTTATTAATTAATTATCAGAATCAAATAAATATTGTAAGTGACATTATTACAAAATTATAATTGTCACCAAAGAAAATGAATTATAAAATCATTTCCAATATTCTAAATACATAAAATTCTATTATTTATCTTTTGAATAAATAAATAAAGATAATTAATTAGGTTTTATTCACAATGAACCCTAAATATAAATGGGCCAAAGCCTTTGCGAATGCCTATAGAGAGGACATTCATCATTTGAAAGGGAAAGGAAAAAGATGATAATTGAAGACTAGAGAATTCTTAATGAGAATTCTCACAACTTTCAGCTTCTTGACAACATTCAAATCTTCAAGCTTCAAGTTTAAATATTCAAGCTAGATTCAAATCCTTCAAACAACGAACTCAAGAACTGAAAGCTACATTCGAATCTTGAGTATTTAGTTTAAGTTTTAGCGATATTCAAATCTTGAGCTTGAAATTCAAGAACTTTAAAAGCGATCTTAGATCTTGAGCATCGAATTGAGAGTTCAAAAACAATATCTAAGCCTTGAGAAATTCAATTGTAAAGGAGAATCAAAAGGAGTATTAGAATTTGTACTCGCGTAATTGATTCAATGGTAATGAAAATCATTTACTATTACATATTTTCCTGTGTTTGATTTACTTCTTAGACTTGGCCAATTTTCTTCCACACGTACCATACACGAGGATCTTTGCATTTTTGTATCTCAGACAAACCCGGTTAAGCATATCAATTAAACAAAATAGTTACTTGGATGATAAATGAAAGCCCTTGGCGTTAGTGAAATCAACTTTTTAACATGATCCGTTGTGTATATCAAAGTGCAAAGCTGTAGCACCTACCATCATGGTGTGCCCGGATGATGCAACCGGCTTTCCTTAACTTTAAAATTATTGATATGTTGCTTAAATTTTAATTGGTGAGATTAATGTTATTTACTTTATTTAACCATGCATAGATATACGTATTGGCTTGACGTCATAACGTAAGAAAATAAATATTAACACACATTTAGGAGGAGATATATAGATATGACCACAGGACCTATTAAATCACTTAACAAGTGAAATGCTAACATAAGTCCTATTACGGCGCTTTAGAAGTCTGAAATCTTGTGATAACCGTCTCCGCTTGAAAAGCGTCGAAGTTGCTTGAAGTGCGAAATGCTTTTGGCCAAAATCATCTTTAATGCTTACTTTGCGGCGGTACATACTACTCTACGAAAAACTGACTTTGGCGTCACGCGGGCTTGTGCGTTAAATGAATCTGAGAATAATCTATTTCGGCCAGTGTTCTGACATTTTAAGTCTGGCAGGGCCAGTAAATAAATAAATCGATGTATCTAAATACCTCATTTCCATTCCATAATAATATATATAGGCAAAACAGTAAAACAAATAAATACTTAATGTCATATATATTAAATGATAAATAAATGAAAATAAATGTGTTCATAATTGACGAGTAGTACCCATTTATTTACGATTAATTATCAATTAATGTAAATTTTCAATTTGAATATATTCACGCATGATTAATGATAATTATTAAAATAATTATCAATCACTTAAATCATGGAATAATTAATTTCAATTAATTAACTCGAGTAAAAATTTAAAGTTACCATAGAAAATATTTTCTAATAATTATCAATTATTGAAAATAATTATGAAAAAGAAATATAAATCAAATTGATGTCATTCAAGATATATATTCAAGCCTCTTAATAAAATTTATGATTTAACATTTAAAACCCCGAAATTAATAATTACGATAATTTTTAAAATAAAAAATAATTACATAAAATACATTTAGGGTTTTCTAAAAGGGCAATGACAGCGGCCAAGCGACCGGCCTCCGGCCACCCACGATCGACAAGCGCCGCCCGGTGCCGTAGTACGGCCGGTGAGCTACGTCGGTGGCGGAGATAATGTTATTAGGCCATAGGATGCGCATACATGCAGGCACTTGAGTTCGGCGACTCATTTTGTGGTAGTTTCGGTTTTGATTTTTAAGTTAATTCTGTTTTGTAAAAAGCGATTTGGAGGCTCAAAAATTTAAAATTACGGGATTCGACTTGAACATCAATGATATCATTATTGAATATATCCAATTGAATTTCATCAACTTCTAGTTTTAAGTTAAACCCAAAATAATCGAAATTCAATGAATTTTTGGAGTACTTAAATAATTAAAAAATTGGAACAAATATGGAATGAACCTCAGTCGTGAACATGTGATTTAATTTCATTGTGAAATTTCATTCATAAAAATCAATGATTACTACGCCAATTAAAAATGTAAATTAATTAATTTTTTAATGCTTTAATTCATGAAACAATTAAATAAACATTAAATGCATCAAAATCAATATATTGAAATGATGATTTCAACCGTGTGATATTCATACAAAATAGGTTGATTTTTCATATTATATATTAAATGATTGAATATATAAATGTTGATGTCAATTAAGCCTGTTATGTCAACCTTTTGAAATCAAATTAGATAAAAATACATCAAACTTGAGTGAAGCTCACGATACATTGTTAGAATCTAGTATAAATTTTATTTGTGATAAAATACCAAATTCATATCCAGGATCCTCGAAATGATAAGTGTCCAAAAATCGTATAATGACTTATATAAATCACGAGAGCCTTTACGGAGATGTCGGCGGAAGTACATCTCGAATCTTTCCACGAAGCCTCCTTTGAATTCCGTCGTTATTGCTTGATAGTGCACTAGTCAGCACGAGGGAGAGGTTTAATCCCGCGTTCGTCTATTTAGAGCATCGATGGAATTGGATGAAAAATTAAGAGAAGAATTTTCAATTCTTGCTTGAGTGATACAATACAGGAGAAAGTGGGCTAGCTTTTCCATAAATGATATGAAACCTAAATGATAAGGATCGACATATGGTGGTCCGTCATTGAATCTAAAAGCCGACAGAGCAGTTAATGGCCTTCGTTTGATTTAATTAAGAAATGGTTAAGTAAAATCGAAGCAGTATGAAGGTGTTAATAGTAAGCCCAAAAAGTTACTATGAAGCTGTTAACTATCGAATTAATTGATTATTAATTAATTAAGGTCGGGTTAAATCCGATTTATATTTTACGTGCTCCGATGTAAAATTTCAGGTGAGAATATTAGATTGATTCTGATCGACTCTCAGTTAGCAAATGTAGTTACTTTCATCGTGAAATATAATTGGCATCCCATTTTGTATGTGTGTGACATACAGGCTCGGATAATAGTGAGTTGTATATGTAATAATGGTGTGGAATTCTTTATTATTATAACGATTAATGAGTAAGATCTAGCGATCATACGTAACTTGGCCAAATTATCATGAGAGCCGTATTGGTAATATCTGATCTTAAAGTGAGCATTGCAGTTAATGTCACTTTGTTCGCCGGCTAGTAAATTAATTGATCTACTTGATTGTCGCAGCGGACATAATAAGGAAATTGATTTTCATGAGGCAATTTAAATCGCTTATGTTTCTGAGTTCCTTACTTACTATTTTTAAATGTTAACACGAAAGGAAAGAAAATAAAAGCAATAAAATCAAAAAGATAAAGACCGAATTGGAGTAAAATTAGGCAATAATCAGAAAAATATATTGTGCGTCTTTATAATTATGGGACGTGTGAGCAAATTAATGCTGGTGGGAGACTTATATTTTTCGAAAATGGCAAAATCAAAATACCATATGAGGCGGATTTGGTGAATTACTCTTGCATAAAATTAATACCATGAAATCATACGGTGGTTTCTTGGCGGACACCGTCCGTGAATACAGAAAAAAATTCATATGTTCTATATTATTATTCTTGAGATAGAAATAATACAAATATATTGTTACTCGCCATATGTGATTAAATATATATATAAATAATAGAACAATTAAAATATTTTTTGAATTTGAAGAAAGTTTCTCCATATATATTTGAATTCGTATTTTTTTTATCCATGATGATGAATAATTAGAATAAAATTATATTGAATGTTTAAAAATTGAATTATGAATAAATAGCAATAAAATTATAACGCAGAAAGGAAGGAAAAATAAAAATAATAAAATCAAAAGTTAAAAAGCAAGATTGGAATAAAATTTGGCAACCAATCCCTGAAAAATATATTGTCGTGTTATAATTATGAGGTAGAATGCAACAAGTATGAGCGCGGATTATTACTCTCAGTGACTTCACTAAAAATAAAAAACTGTAAAACAAAACAAAATGCTTCCTAAATTCTACTGACGCAATGGAAGAATTCAAAATCCACTGATATTCTGGCCCCAACTGTTATACACACACCCAAACCAACCCTCTTAACTTTTCTTGTGGACATATAAACAAATAAAATCTTTACTTCAAATCTCACACACTGACAAAAACAAGCATTATGGAATTCCATCTTCATGTCAATCAGCTCTTGATTATACAAAAGCACACTCATTCCAACTTCAAACCATGAGCATTCAACACTTCTTTGCATTGTATTCACTTTATTAAGCACAAAATCAATTACCCTTTTCATCACTCATATAGAAATCCAAATTTATTCACGGTTAGCCTCGATTGAATTAATTAACATACAGTCAAATAACTTTCGAGGCACATCAACAATTAAAGCAATTAACATTGGGTCGCAGCGGTTTTTAAGAAATCCAAATTCTATAAAAATAACACTAATTTTTAATCCAGATCTGAGGAAAGATTGAATCTTTATCCAATTTACACATTGAAGATGGTAGCTGAGCCTTGGATATTGAAATTGGGAAACCATGTAAGTAAGAATTTCAAGAGTGCTTTGAATATGGAGAATTCCAAGAATGTTTCTTCTGTTAGGAAAAAAGGGCATCAAGAAAAGCAAATTATTGGAATTCTTTCATTTGAAATTGCTAATGTTATGTCCAAGATTATTCATTTGCATATGTCTTTAACTGATAAAGCTATTTTAGCACTTAGAAATGAGGTCTTGAAGAATGTTGGCATAAAAAATCTTGTGAGTTATGATGAAAATCAGCTAATAGAATTGGCCCTTATGGAAAAACTTGAGGATTTGAATAGGGTTGCTAGTGTGGTATCTAGATTAGGCAAGAGATGTACTATACCTGCACTACAGGGGTTTGAGCATGTGTATGGAGATATAGTTTCAAGGAAGATAAATGTTAGAGAATTGGGGTTTCTGGTGAAGGATATGGATGGAATGGTTCGAAAACTCGAGAGATATGTTAATTCGACAGCCAGTTTGTATGGTGAATTGGAGGTGTTGAATGAGTTAGAACTTGCGACAAAGAAGTTTCAGCAGAATCATAATGAAGAAAGTAGGAAGGTATTTGAGCAGAAGGTAGAGTGGCAGAAGGAAGATGTGATACATTTAAAAAATGTTTCACTATGGAATCAGACTTATGATAAAGCTGTAGAGCTACTGGCAAGAAGCGCGTGCACAGTTTATGCCCAGATTACTGTAGTGTTTGGGGATGTGATGTTAAGGAATGATTCCACAAGTGGTTTTATTTCAGGTGTTCAAAATGGTGCTAATCAGATTTTACACAACGGGAAGCAAGATTTTGGGCAGAAATCCAATCAAGTTGATTCAGAGCTCATATTTAAAGGGGATATTATAGAGCCTGTGCTGAGCAAGAGTAAGAGTCATCAGCATCAAGCGTTTATTGAAAGAACAACATTAGCAAAAAGAGATCTGGGTATCAGGCCTCATGTTGGACCTCGCAGAACTGAAGGAGGTTTGTTTGGGCCTGATGATTTCAATTTTGCATGTGGAATAGGTCCTGGAAGGCTGTTCATGGAATGCTTGAGTAGATCTTCTTCAAAAGTAGATGATGAGGATGATGATGTTGGCTATGAAGATCGAAGTAGTCATATATCAGGTTGTTGTAGTGTTACAAGTGGTGTAAAGAGAGAGCAACCTGGTTTATCTAGTTGTTTCGATCAGTCTATCAGTGGTATTCCAGTTGATGGTACTAAGAGTAGAATTCTGGTACATGCTTCCCCTGGTACAGTTGGAGGGTCTGCTCTGGCTCTACATTATGCAAATATTATCATTGTAATAGAGAAGCTGCTTCGCTACCCACATCTAGTTGGTGAAGAAGCAAGAGATGACCTGTATCAGATGCTGCCTACAAGCCTTAGGAAAACCTTGAAGTGTCACTTGAAATCTTATGTCAAAAGTTTGGCGATATATGATGCACCTCTGGCCCATGACTGGAAAGCGAAGCTTGAGGTGGTGCTTCAATGGCTTGCCCCACTTGCACATAATATGATCAGGTGGCAAGGTGAACGCAATTTTGAGCAGCACCAAATTGTTAAGAAGACCAACGTCCTGTTGATCCAAACGTTGTACTTCGCTGATTGCAAAAAGACTGAAGAGGCCATTTGTGACCTTCTGGTGGGGTTGAATTATATTTGTCGATATGAGCAGCAGCAAAAAGCTTTATTGGACTGCACAAGCAGTTTCGATTTTGAAGAAAGCATGGATTGGCAAATGCATTTTTGCTCTCCTATTCATTCTTAATTTGATTGTGATTAATCCTCATGCACGTGTAAGATACTTAGGCAGTACTGCAGCAATCAACTTGATGTGAATATATTTAATGTATATTGGAGTTGATCATTGTACTTCAAAACTTTTGACCTTCTCAAATACAAATTTCAACTTCGATATTACATGACTTCAGTTTTCTCTCTACCTGGTGGTAAATTGTTCCACGAATCTGCAACTAGTCCTTCCATATGTTTAATTTTCTTCTTTACGCTTACCTTTCTTTATGCTTAGTGATGCGGGAGTTAACAGCTGAGTAATCAGTGTCTCCTAACTAATATGATTGAAAACAAGGCCTTTTATGTTAACTAAATTCATTAATTTGTGTCCATGTATAATGAGATGGTCTAGTGAGTGCTTCAAATGTTTGAGGTTGAATATCTCTTCCCTTTTGATGTCTGACTTCACAACAAGATGGAGAAAAGAGGAGCAATGAAGAAGAAAGAGACATGAGGAGTAAAAATAACTGGAGAAGGAAACTCAACATCTGACTTTTGAACTTGTCTTGAATATATAACTTCTTCACTACCTTGATGTGAATTGAAATTGGAGGTATTAATGACTTGAATATGTGTGTTAGATTTGTTGTATGCACGAGCAATTCAGATGAGGAAGGCTTCTCAGTTCTGACTATTGCGTATGAAGTCACGATAGCAAACTATGTTGTTTCTACTTCGAAGGAAGGCTGCGGAGTATTCCTTTTCTAGTAAGTACCTAACTTTCAAGCTACAGTGCACTAATTGCCACAGCACTACTGCCTACAAAAAGTAAATATTTGCTAGTGTACATATGTTATTAAGTGAGAGCAGTGCCAGTAACCAATTTTACTCTTAGCCTTTAATACAATTGTTAAACTGTCAACTTACCATGTTATATCACGATAGCACATAATTTATACTGAATACTAGTCTTCTACGCAATCTCTAACATATGGAGTATTGCATTTTCTCATGTTGTTCTGGGTGGCATTTTCTAACATAATGGATAAAACCATTATGCTGATTTATATAATGATAGACATTAAGAACATTAATTGCAATAGTCTAAATATTCTTCACGTTAGGTGTCAAATTAGAGTTTAAGATCAATGCTATAAAGTGTTCTAGTGGACCTTCATGGTAGGTTCTTAGCAACTTTCAGAGGTGATGGTTTATGATCAGTGCAGTTGTATGTAAGCTTTAGCAATCAGAGAGGTTATTGTTTGGTTAGCTTTAGTTGAACGAATGTCTTCATTGAAAGTGATAGTTCATCTTTAAATAGGCTGCTGGGAATAAATGACAGTGTCATTCAGGAAGATGTAACGGACAGAGTCTTTCGATTTGTTACAAGTGTGTAAGGAGATGAGCAAACAACATGGTATGGATTGGAATCTTGATTATTATTGCTGAATTGATATATTTAAAGAAAAACAAATGTAATAATCGATTATACATCTTTTCTTTCGCTTTTTTCACATCATAAACCAGTGTGTAGGATTGTGGACACTGAGGCTAACATAGAGTCTACTTCGAACATATAGACCTCGAACCAGGTGGAAACACACTCTAGCTGTCGTGGTGTGTATCATATTGGCCAAAGCGAAACTTAGATTTCATGTGGAAGAATTATTTTGTATGGCAACAAGTCATCATCACCTGGCGCTAGTAGACGATCTCCTCTTGTATATTCTCTAAATGTTGTTACAAATAGCTTGCTACTGCATTTATATTAAATTTAAATATTGCATTATGTGATTTATTGGTGAGAATTGTGTTTAAAGATCGCGAAAGTTCTTAAGCTCCTTTATTCAAAGGTGTTTAAAGTTCTACTTCTCATGTACTTCATGCATTTAGTAATAAGTTTGTCCGAATTCATAGCTCATTTGCCTCATTATCCATTTAACTTCCAGATTCGCCTTCAAATATCCCATTCTATCTCAACGTTTCAAAGGCGAAACCCGTAATACTAGCCTCTATGGCCTCGCCTTTATTTCACGGCGGCGAAATCGCTACGCGGCCTTCAACAAAGCAGACGGTGAGAGTGTTGATGTCAAGCTTCACCAACATATTTAGGCAGTGGAGGATCGGGAGTTAGCTGGGACCTTTCAACTCCCGACTAAGTCCCGACCTCGGGGGATTTTGAGTAAGTGATTTCACGGGAGAAGTTTGGGATTTGCCTAGGTCCCGACCTTGCTCCCGATACAGGTTTGAGAAGACCTGATCTGAGGCGGTTTGGACTCTAATTGTTGCCTAATTTGACCCAAATTATGTTAGATGTTTTCCTATATATAGAGAGTTTTTTTCTAAATGTTTAGTATCACAAAATAATCATCCTAAACACCCTCGAGAATATATTGAATCATCATCAATAATATCATGAGGGCTTCTTTTATGATTTAATACTATTATAAAGTATTACTCAACTGAAATAAGGCTTAGCTGACAGGTAATTATAACAATTCTTTCGATTTTGCCTTTTTACGGATTTCGCTAAAGAACAGACATACCTTCATATCATGTAAACTTGTGATAAAATTTGTGTGTCGCTTATTTTTCGTGATTTACTGTCAGCGGTTTATCGCTGTTTCGATTTCCAAGGACAAATTGTGCCTTAAATCACAACACCTAGACGTGAAATGTGTTCTGATTAAAATTTGAGAATCAATCATGGTCAACGTAAGAGTGATTTACACATGCCGTGGCGTAAATTACTGATAGATTGTGATCGAAGATGAATAGGAAGCGATTACTCCGTATCTGTGAAGCAGTTCTCGAATGCCCATTGTGCAATAAGCCCGAGAAGATGGATGCAGGTGTTAACGGGAAAGAGTTAGATAAAGCGTGTCTCAGCGCGACGTAATTCATGTTCGGCCCAAAAACGTGGTTGCTAATGTCACAAAGAGACTACAACAAAGTGGTCTCGATTTGTGCTGATGAATCTGAGGACAGAAGCATCGCCTAACAATAGCGACGACACAAAGTTAGACAAGCCAATTTGAGGACGTCGGAGAATACCCCATAACCGTACACCTTAATGACTTAAATTGATAAATCACTATCTAATGCTTTGGTGAATTTCAATGATTGAAGCATGGGTATTGATATTATTGGCATCTTTGCCAAATCATTGGAGCCGATGAGGTCAAGTAAAGCACAACTCAGAGTGGTAATGATAAGTCGGAGCTTGCTGCAGAGCGCTGGTTGTCCTATAAAGACGTAGCATCTATCCGGGGAGAAAGTGGTTTTGGTATTGAATATAGAAAGAAAGGGTGAATCCGGGACGGGGAAATAGCAAAGAACAAACGGGAGGTCAAAGTCAAGATGTAGACAAGTCAAATTTGAGACGGCTCGGAGCGCCGGGGTCAGGCAAAGACAAAGTCACATGAGGAAGACCGCAAGGCTTTGAGGTCAGACAACAACATGTTGACGCGCCAATGTCAAGGAAACTGCCACGCATGCACTACTCTTGTCGCTTGATTGTTCTATCGTTCTTGGATCCTCGGATTCGGTGCATCGCTTTCTTTTCATTTTGAATCCCTCTTCTTTCCTCGCTTTGTCCAATAGGTCAGATTACACCTAGTCGGGATATAATGGTGAATTATATAGCCGAGATTACGGACAGCTTCATCTTAGCCGACGGTGAAACTATCAATATCAAGTGGTACGTGAGATGTAACGTTAAGCCGCTAAACGGTTCTACTTGGAAATTGACAAAGGACACGCATCAAAGCTCGTAGCGGCTTCGATTGCTTAGTCAGCTTGATAGATGGTTATCGGACAACATTCGGTGATAGCACCGGAAAGCTGGGCACGCTGAGCAACGATACTTTGAGGTTTTAAGATGGGTACTTTGTACCTTAATGTGAAGTTCTAGAAGATGATAGCTACTACTGAGGTTCTCGGGAGAAGACAAAGTCAGGCACAATCATTGGGTCAGCTACGAGCGAGAAAGTATGAAATTACTTGTTTCAAATAATTTGGATACCCCGAGTTGGAAATTGCTGATCATCATATTTGCGAGAAAGGTGTTTCCTCGTAAGTAGAAGAAAGCCGCTTTTATTAAAAACTGCAGTCAACCCTTGAAACCGATAGGCTAGATTAGTTCACACAGATGCATGGGACCTACAATCGGTTGGTTCTGCGAGGTTCATTATATTATGTAACCTTTATCAATATGCAACTGTAAAGGCTCGGGGCTTATTTCTTGAAGCATAACCCAAAAAGCCTATGTGCTCCTACTAACCGGAGAGCTATGGTTGAGAACGAGACCGGCCTCGAAGCAAAGTTGTTCGAGATCCGATAACGGGGTGAATATACCGAAAGTATTTCAAACAATATCAGGCCGAGAATGGGACGTAATGCAAAGCACTATTCCTAGAACAATTTAACAAGAATGGGAGCAATGAGAGGATGAATAGAACGCCAAATGAACGGCCCGGGAGTACGAGGTCACATTCTCGATTACCTCAAACGCAGGCTGATGCAATCACACGCAGTTTCTTGGATTAATAACAGACCCTTAGAGTCCCTCCGATTTAAAATTTCTGAAGAAATGTGGAGTTAGAAGAAGGTAAACTTATCTTTCCTGAAAGTATTTGGTCGTTTAGCGTATGTTTATGTAGATGCAAATGCTAGAAGTAAACTTGATGTAAAATCTAACATTTTCCATTTTATTGGTTATGGCGATGCTGAGATGGGATATCGGTTCTATGATTTGAAGAACCGGAAGATCATACGTAGTAAGGATGTGGTCTTTAATGAAGAGGTGTTATATAAAGATGTATTGTATGCCGGAGGTTAGCGGTACAAGGGAGTCACAGCCTAAAATAATGGTGAAAGCCAAACGCGCGTGACAAAGCGCATGACTCGGTTTCTTCCAAATGGCATACATTTAATCATGCCCCTGCTCCAAAAAGTAAACCTGAAGATCCTTTTGCTGACATGCCACCTCCGGAGTGAGTTGCACCACAAGAGGAGATAACCGAGGGTCAAGAAGACACTCTACATGGATATTGTTCAAGAGTCGTAAACACCAGTCCCAAAAGATCAGAAAAGAAAAGTTGCACTCAACTTTGTAGGAGGTGGCCCCCCATCTCGCTAACTTTTATTTTAACCTCGATAAAGGCGAGCCCGTTATGATGAAGCAAAAGCAATGTGATCATGCAATTAAGTGAGCAGCGATGAAAGAGGAGATGGAGTCATTGGATGACAAATATGACATGGAGTCAAGTTAAACCAAGTAGCTAAGAGAATATCGCAACAAATGGTCTATCGAATCGAAATAACATGATGGAAGTAAAATAGTACAAGGCTCCCATTGGTTGTCAAGGGATTTCAACAGAAGGGAAGAGACACTACTAATCAAATATTCTCATCCGTAGTCAAATCAGTGACAATCAAAACTGCTCTTTGATCGGGTAGCAAGAGATAATCAGATCTTCAAGCATTTGACGCAAAACCGCATTTTTATATGGTAACTGATGAAAAAATATTCATTTAAGCAACCTCAAGGCTTTGAGGTTAAAGGAAAGAGAATTTGGTCTCGCAAACTTCGAAAGAGTTTTTGGTGGCTTTCGAAGCAGTTTCCGCAGCTGAACATTACCTTGATAATTTCATGAAGAAAAGTTGAAGTCATGAAGCTGCTTGCATCGATCATCGTCATACCAGGAGGTTCGAAAAGACTATGTTATTCTACCCTTATCCGATGATATGTCGAGAAGTGGAGCCGATTTGCGTAAGATAAACACGCGGCAGTTATTTCCAGGAATTTGGTAACGAAAAGCACGAAGTGGTTAAGCAAATTATGGGACGGTATCAATCGTAGATCGATTCTCCGAGATCGACACGTTAAGAATACCGAATAAGGTGATCAAGCGTGTTCAACATGTTGATGCAAACCGGTTAAGACTCGATAGTTTCATTTTCAATTATCGCAGAACACCACCGAGAATTAAGGGATGAAATTAGTGTATACGGATGGGGCGCGCCTTTATGCTTCGTAGTGATAGCCTTACGTATGCAACGGTGCACTAAACCCGATATTGCACATGCAAAGGGAGAGTTGTTAGTAGATATATTCAACCCAGGAGAGAACATCGGGAAGCCGCCAAGTTGGATTTTAAGATAATTTAACGGTAGCCGAAAAGGCTTTGTGTTTCCGAACGAAATAACTGCTCTCCTTACCAATATTATGTTGATAGTATATAAGTTTCTCGGTGGAGTATTTCTCAAGCTGAAAATGGTAATTCAACAAACGGTTTGGCCAAGGTATATTTTGCTCAGGGCGGGACCTGAGATAGTATAAATGATTTCGGAATAAAATCGATGTACCGAGACTAAGATATATGAGTAGTAGCTTGGTGTCATGGAAAACTTTACATTTGGAATCGGTTTCACGAGATTTGCTACCTGAAATGAGAAATTAACCGAAACCAAACGGGGCTTAAGCCGGTCCTTAAATATCTTACCATCCTTATCTTCTTCATCATTATCCAAAAACCATTTTCTCCTCTTTCTTACCCCTCATGGCCGAACCTATAGTTCTCCCCCCTTGAAATTTTCTTCCATTTCTCTCATCGATTGTCGCTTAAACTCAAGGACAAAGTGGTGGATTTGCTTCTCCTCATCATCCTCATCATATCTAGGTAAGAAAGATCAAATCTTTTGAGATATTTCTTGAGTTTTGAAGAGTTGACTTTTATTGGATTTTTTGTTGACCATGATTTTGGGACTTCAAAATGATACATATGGATCGCTCTAGGGCCAGATTACATGATTAGAGGCTATGACAATCGATTTCGAGGTTGAAATGTGTGAAATCGATAGGTTGACTTTTGAGGAATCGAGTTTCTATGGCTGAAATGTTATAGAAGTATTCTCTAAGCTTCGAATATGTGAGCGGTAAAGGATTATATTTGATTTGTGTCAAGCCAGACGACTGATCGGTTGACTTTTTCTAAGTTTCTTAAATTGTACGACGATGTTACGGAACTCTTTAACATAGTTGTTTTGGGAGTATAATTTGGATGTTGAGGTTGATTGCAGATATTGCTGTTAAGTTATTCCAAGTTGAGTACTGGATTTTGAACCAGCGTTCATTATAACGGGTTAATTAGTTGGCGATTGATCGTTGGATTGATCACGCGACTAACGGTTATTGTTGGAATAATAAAGGGATGCCTAATATCGGGAGTTACGAAGTTGGTAAATCGAATGTGCTTAAGTTGGGATTTTAGAAGCTTCGATATCAATTTCTGTGGATGGGACGATTACTAAGGTTAATTTGAATCATGAGACGCGTATAATACTCGGTTTATATAGATGTTAAGAGAGGTTATTCTACGGAATGCTATAACGTATAATTTGTTTGAATAGAGTTGAGCTTGGACTCAAAGACGAGGATCGCCTAGAAAGCCAAGCATTAGCGCTAGGCTCGAGAAAGTACAAGTCTCACGACGGGAACCTTTCATATATATTATATTATATATCTTTCATCATTGCCTTTAGGACTAATTCAAACGTGGTAACGCGTGGATTATGATTGATATTATGTAAATCCCGATATAGATTTTTATTATGAAATAATTGAGATTATGATCGATACTATGTGATAATCGTGGTTTATGATTCATACTGCATAACCGAGATTATGAGTTATATTATTACGAGATAATTGGAGAATACGATTCATGTTATGAGACGCGGGTACGCCACGTGTGTCGCGGTGGTGTAATTCTGCCATAAGTGGGATGCGCATAAGCCAGTGTACGTGCTTGATCGCTTTTAAGGCGGTTATTCAGAGTCGCGGCGACTCTAATCGGGAGGCTCACAAGATATCAAGGTGGCAAATCATGGATTCGGAGGTTTCGTGTGATATTTACTGGAAGGAAATGGGTCGGGAGGATTGCGAGGCTCTATCTCATTATTTGGAGGTGATCTTCACGCACAGTATTATTTGGCGCGATTCTCATGCTGTATTATTTGGAGGTGGATTCTGCATGTATTATTTGGAGTGCTTTTGGATTCTCTATGTGTGTGAATTATTTGGAGTGATTCCTCGTGAGTGTGTATTATTTGGAGTGTGGATTCTCATTCAAGTTTACTATTTGTGGAGTGATTCCTCATTTGCCGACTTCGACATTCGTGTGTCGGCATAGCTTCTTTAAATGAATATGCATTATTTATGATTATAAGCTCATGTATATATTATTATGTAACATCGATGTCGATTCTGCGAGTCAAGTGGATCAAGTTATTCATCATGGTGGCTCGTTAATGTATATGCATAGCGTTATATATAAGTATGAATATATGTGACGGGATCAAGTCCGTGGTATTTGTATTCACTACCTTAATAGCCGACTCTCTATTCTCTGCGGCTGGCGTTTTATGCCTAGGTTTCTGCGGGTCAGATCCCTCAGGTTGTCGAGAAAGCTCGCACGATGATCATGGATCAAGACAGAGCTGAAAGGCCAAATGCATAGAATATCCTCACCGCCCTTTCCTCTTGTTATGTTTTCTAGCATTCAAACTTGTATATTAAGAGGTTGTGTAATATGTTGTATCAGGGAGACATTCATGTGTATCAGATGGTTGTATTTTCAAAGTCGATGTGTTTCGGGCGATACGTTTTAAGCAGTGATGTATTGTTAGTTCACCAATTTAAGGACAAAAGTGTATTATTATTATTATTGTCAAATGATGTCTTTTTATGTTGTCATCCATCGACGACTACAGCATGTGTCAGAAGCTGGCGACCTTAACCTCGTGGCGGCCGAATTGGGCTGTCGTTACACCGAAAATCGATAAGGGTTGACAGATGTAGATGCTGACAACGGTATATGTTGGATAGTAGAAAATCTACTAATGGATATGTGTCACGCTTGGAGGTATCAAGGATACCGAGATCTAAGTTGCAACCTATAGTAGCATTGTCCAAATAATAAGCCGAGTATGTTGCTATGGTCAAGCCGCTAAGGAGATGACATGGGTTGCAAACTTTTCCTCAAGGAGCTGAATTCGAAAGCACGGTAGGCACACATTGTACCGGTGATAGTCAAAGTGCAATTTATCTCGCTAAAAATCCCGTGGTTTCATGCTGCGACCAAGCACATAGGACTCGAGGTACCATTTTAAGCACGATTCAGATTGAGAACGGGGTTCTAAAGATCGGTAGCATTTCGGGGATCGGAATCCACCGGACATATTTACAAAGGCGGCAAGCTGAGTCCTAAGTTGTGTTCAATCTCGCTTAATCTTCAGAGCGACTAATCAAGGGGTCAGAGAATGGTGCTTGAAGATGGTGATGTGAAATATGTCTTCAAGTGGGAAATTGTTAGATGTTCAAGTCAATTTCAACATATTTAGGTTAGCTGAGATTCTGGAGTTAGTCAGACCTTCAACTCCGTACTAAGTCCCGACTGGAGGATTTTGAGTCGTTGATTTCTCAGGAGAAGTTCGACTCGCCTAGGTCCCATTCCATTTGAGTGCGCTTTTGGACTCTAATTGTTACCTAATTTGACCCAAATTAGGTTAGATGTTTTCCTATATATATAAAGGTTTTTTCTATATATGTTTAGTATCACAAAATAATCATTCTAAATAATTTCTTGAGAGAATATTATTGAATCATCATCAATAATATTGTGAGGCTTTGTGATTGAGAATACTATGCTATAAAGTATTACTCAATTGAGTGTTTAACTTGGATAAAGTAATTGTAAATAATCTTAATGGATTTTATTTTTTTAGTGGATTTCTACAAAGAAAGCAACGTAATCCACTTTCACATCGAGGGGGAACCTATATAAAAATTCGAGAGTCGCTTATTTTCCCAGATTTATCACGTTATTTATTGATCGCTTAGATTTGCGATTAAATTAGGTCTTTAAATCAACACGTAGCCGCTTAAAACCACTTCAATACGAGATCCCCGCCACCGCGCGATCAACCCACATCGCACGTAAGAGGCTACGCCGGGCCGACACTTAAGACTCTCGCCTTTCCAACTGAAGTTATGCCCCGGAGCTCTATTCAAATATTTGAACTCATAAAGAAAACCAAGAAGAGCAAATACGCGTGATACAATAAGTTCCAAAATAAAGTCATTTAATACCATCTTTGGAGTCCTAAAAGGAACTTCAAATGCCCAATTTTCCAAGTTGTATCTTGTATGTAACATTTGTTAAGTTGGATTATTCTGTTTATAATAAAGGAATTGCTAGATACAGTAAAAACTCTATAAAATGGATGGCTGACCGATTTAAATTTACAAGAGAGTTATTAATTAATAACCTATTAACTTAAAGAGTTTTTTAACAACATGAAGACATGTACATTTAATGATTTTTTGAATTTATTGAGATTGATTCGAAAGTTGTAGAATCATCCACAAGATATCGGAAGATAATATAAATACAAAAGGATAATAAGAAAATAGTATCAATTATTTTCATATTAGTTAAAGTAATTAGTTGAGTATTAAGTTTAGTATTATTAACATAAGTATTTCACATTATAACTATAAATATAGAGCTAGTTTGTCCATATATTTCGTAAGTTTAATTCAATACAATATTTATATTACTCTCTCATTCTTATAAAAAAATTATTCAATTATATCTTATATAAATAGAGTCATATTTTTATTAAGTTGTAATAATTATTTTTCAATTTCTAAGAATTATTAATCTATGATTTCCTTGGGATCTATATTATGAAAGGATTTCCCGAAAAAAATATTATCTTATTATTTTATCGATTTTTGTAATTTTTTTAACCAGCCTGGCCGACTGCATAAATTATTTTAGAGAGTTTATTAATTTATTGAGTATTAATTTATAGAGTTTTTATTGTAGCTTGTTTTGGAGGAAATTGAAAAAATAGTACTACTTTGACCATTTTTTTAATTTCTAGCACCTAGTTAATTTTGTTCCTAAATAACATACTTTCTTGTAAAAAGACTAATCTCTTTCATCTTCTTCTCCTCTTTCCTCAACCCACCTTTGTCTTCAACAACCATCACCACCAACAAAACCCTCCTCCCCCCTCCATATTCGTGAACGCCATTCTCTACCCCGCCCTTTCAAGACGTGCCCCCACCTTTTCATTTTCGGGATTTAAATATATATATATATATATATATATCATGTTTAAACATTCATTCTGCCCGATTTTCTTGAAATTGAAGCATATGTTCTTTACATAGGTAAGAACCAATCGACACGGATTTTTCTAGATTGTTTTATTCTAGTGATTATGTAAAATAGTTTACGTGGGTTTATTAGATTTGTTTATTTTTTAGGTTATTTGATGATATCGCCATAAAGTTTGATCGAGTTTTCATAGGTTTGCTGAGGCTCATGAATTTTCTATCAATTCGATTACGCTGCTTTGATTATGCATTTTTCTGGATTTTTCCTCGGCCAAGCTTTTTGTTGAATGTTTTCTGCTTTTGGCCCTGATACAGGCGAGGCAATATCGTACATCTCATATACGCCGCAACGGTAGTATATCCATATATGCCAAAAAACTAACATAATGATGTATAATGGTGTTTAATAGAGTATATCAGATTAATTGTTATGATACATTATTATTCAACATAACCTCTACGTATACTATTTTTTTACGTGCATCACTTCAAGAGATGCTCGAGAATGATGAACACACGCATGTAAGAATGTAAAATGTAGCAAATAAAGTGTAACAAACTTTTGAAGAATGGATCAAAGGATTGAAGCTCAAGTCATTTAGAAACCAAACAATTATGTATTTAAATTGAGTAGAAACAATACATTGATAATTTCAATATTACATTGTAAATGTATTCAATACATAAAAATACATTATATGTTAATGAAAATTCTATCAGTTCTATATAATTCACCAGACATCTTAATTATAGTATTATTTAGTCTCGAATGCATCTGTTCATCTACTCTCGAACATTTCTTGAAGTAATCTGCACATAAAAATAATATACATAACGTTATATTGAATAATAATGTATCACACCAGGTTGAAATACAATATACGCCATTATACGTCATTATATGCCAGTATTTTGGTGTATACGGATGTATAATGACATATATTGACGTATAACGGCGTAAATGAGATATTACGGTATTAATGAGATACCCATAACAAAATCCAGACCAAAAAACATGGTTTTAACAAGAAATCAACAACAAAAATCACAGAAAAATGATCAACCGAAGCACATAATTGACTTGATAGAAAATCATAATTTCTCAACAAATATTTATGAAACCCTACTAAAACTAGGATAAATTAATAAATAATTGAAAAAGTATGAACAATATATTCAAATAACCCAAAAAAAGAGCAAATCTAACAAACCCACGAAATATACTTTTACATAATCACTAAATTCGAAATAATCCATAGAGAATCGATTGATTTTGGCTCTTAGCCATATAAAGAATATATATATAGCATTTATTTCAAGAAAATTGCACCAAGAATGAAGTTTTAAGAACCCAATTTTTTTATAAAAAACTAGAAAATGAAAATGCTGGGGAAGAGGACGTGATGGTCACAACATGTGAGGGCTTGGGCGGTGATTTTGAAGAAAAAAGAAGGATGAGGAAAGAGAAAGAAGTTATAAAGGCAAGGCTAAGAGAAGAAATGAATAAGAAAGCGGTCAGCGCTTTTAGTCTTTTTAAAAGGAAGAACGCCATTTAGACAAAGAAAATTAAATGAGTGCTTAAAAATTAAATAATTGGTCAAACTAGTGCTAGTTTTCCAATTTTCTCCTTCTTTTGATGAAATCGGCTACCGTCCTGTGAATAGTTTTACACAGATCCATTTGTGCAAAAATCTTGTTGGGTAGTACCGAATTGCTAAAAGTGTTTGGGCTTTAGGGTAATTCTGACTTTTTTGGGCTTTGTTTAAAATTGTCCATAATGTTTAACACCCAATTCAATACAATTCCAGTTCTAATGAGTAACAAGTAAACACCAACAAAATTTCAACTTTCTACTTTTTTTCAATTTAACTTTAATTTACTCCTTTGATGATGACGATAATAGCGCCGATTTCCTCGATTCGGTGGACGCAGAACCAATTTACAAAAGTACCCAGTCTCCTTTTCTCTTCTACTCAAAATTGTAATTCTCCTCAATTAAGTCAAATTTTCATTTAATTAAAGCTTTTACAAAAATCAATTTTGTTGGATATTTTAACTCTTTTTCACCAAATGTGACAAATGAAGTTCTTGTTTCAAGATCAGAAGCTTCGCCGAGAGAAAAGCGTTAATGTGGATGGAGGCTCTGGGGAAAGGGGAACGGTGAAAGTGGAGGCGTGACGGAGGCGTAAGAAGAAAAAACATGATGAATTTCTAATTCAATTGTTGAGTGACAAAAACTTTTGTCTCAAACTTTTATCATTATTTATAAAATTGGTCCTTCATATTATTAAATATACATAATAGACCCTCCACATAAATACAAAGATAAAAATCTATGGCTAATTCGTATTTTGCCCCCTATACTATCGCATAATTTTCTATGTAGTCCCTCAACTATTAGTTCATTTCAGGGTGGTCCCTGAGTACCTATACTATCGGTTTCTGCACAAAATGACTATTTTGCCCAAATACTAAACTAAAGTATAGGGGGATATTTTACATAATTAAAATAGAACCCTACATTTTTCTTCTTTAACACACCCTATCTCTACCCCCCCTAAACTTTGACAAATCATACACATTTCTTATTCGATACACCCACCAAACCTCCTACCCCTACCCCCACCCCCTCCTCCGTTTTTTTGCTCAACCCCCGCAAATCAGATCTTCCCTCTCCCCCCCCCCGGATCTGCCCTCCACCTAGTTTTTCAGATTTTCCACCCCTCCACCGGATGTCGATTCAGACTTCCCCGCCAAATATGGGTGAGATGTTGAATACCATAATATTTGGACTCAAATATTAAATCTTGAATATCAAAGGCCTTACCTTCTGATGAAAGATTACTAGTTCTAAATAGAGAAAGCACAACAGAGAAAAGATCATGGTGCCTATCAATAAAGGGAATAGTTTAATCAAAATTAGCAATTTTGGCAAAAAAAAGTGATTTGGATCCAAATTGGTTAATGTTTGTTTCGGTGGATTTGAAAAGCGTTCACCACAACATCAATTGCGGACTATATCAGACTCTTGATTCTTTATTATTTTTCAAAAATTGATTAGTTGAAGAAGGTTTCTCTCTTGAATAAGGTGACATCTTCAAGATATCATTTTTTTGTAATGCATAAATTGAAATAATATATTCAAACTTAAAAACCCAAGTTTGTAATTTTCAAAAAGATTCAATCTTTGTGAGTATACTATAGAAATTTCAATTAATAGTAAGTGTCTTTTTAAGTTTTTTTGTTTTTGTTTTTGCTGCATAAATTGGTTAAACCAAACAATATTCAAAAAACATGTTCAAACTCAATAACCCAAATCGCGTATCCGAAAACTGGCGGGGAGAAAGATCGGCAGGGGGCGACCGATTTATTGTGGACCGAGAAAAAAATGGTATTTCATAGGATATCTAAGGGAGCAGTGAGAATAAAATCTTCATTGCTAGAACGTGAGTATTCCTTGAAAAGGAATATTTGGTCCAGGCGACTGTAAGTAATAGCGCTCATCTCTGGACGGCTCTCAAGCCGATGGTCAATGTCGATGCATCTAATGCAGAGGCATTCCACACCACGTTAATTGAACCTTCTTTCATAGAAGACCTGGGGCTTCATCCACAGAAACCGTGGAAATAACCAAACTTGGGGAGATCCAATGTGGACGCCACGAACCGTAGCCGGTATTTACGAAGCTTTCATCATTGAAAGCCGACGAGCCCACTTCTTACAAAAGAAGCAAATGAATAGCAAAAGATTAAGCGACAAATGACAAATAGCCATGCAATTCGAGATGGATTTTATGTACCAAAATAAGGCTCGTCCTTTGGCTGGATTTACCAAACGGGCTCGCCTATTGAATGTAAATGGGTATTTAAGAAGAAACACGATAAAGACGGAAAACGCCGATGTTTTCAAAGCTGCATTGTGAAAGCAAAAAAGGTTTCAAACAAGTTCACGGAGCGACTACATTTAAACTTACTCGCCAATGGCTACGCTTAAATCCATCCTGATAATCTTAGCTATTGCCGCATTTCATGACTACGAATATGGCTGCATTTCATGACCGAAATATGGCAAATGGATGTAAAGACTGCTTCCCCCGAATGGAAATTTAGAGGAAAGATGTGTACACGGTACAACCTCTAAAGTTTACATGTCCTGTAGTGACCTACATGCATGCAAGTTGTAAAAGTCCATTATGGTCTTAAGGTGCATCCCTGCTAGCTTGATTCATACGCCTTTGATGAATCAATCAAAGAATTTTGTTTCATCAAGAACGCAAGAATCTTGTGTATACAAGAAGGTGCTGGAGTTATGTATCATTCATAGTCCCTTTATGTCGATTTACATACTTATCATTTTAAACAACGTGAGAGTTACTAAACCTGGGCCCATGATCAAGGCGCAAATGTTTCTCAACGGCGACTTAGCGAAGCACAATATATACTGAATAAAGCATCCACCGAGATCGTAGCCTGTGATAGTCGATTGACTTCTCACGATAGTTACGTGAATAAGTGCATCGCAAAGGTTCAAATACGCGAGTAATTCCAAGAAGGGTAATCTCCCACGAGACTTGAGTTCAACTCACAGTAAATCACGTTGTCCCACTACTAGCTGGTGAGATGAATAGAACGTAAGGACATACCTTACGCTGGGTTATGGATCCATCATTGATGCCATTTCATAAGACGAGACCGACGTGTCTTACGCACTAAGTGTAACCAAGATACCAAGCTAATCCGTGTGAAAGCCACCGGATTGGCAGTGAAGGCATCTTGAAGTATCCGAGAAGAACTAAAGATGCTTTCGTATACGCGGAGATGCAAGAGTTACAGCAGGTACACCGACGCCAAGCCAAATTGACAGAGACGAATATCGCTCCCAAATTGGGTATGTATTTTGTCTCAACGGTGGAGCAAAGATCTGAGGAGTTCCAACAGACATCAAGGTCGATTCTACCACGTAATCTGAGTATATCGCAAATGGCCTCAAGTCACAAAGAAGCATGTTGATAAAGAAATTCGTGGACCTAACTGTGTAAGACGGCATCGAGGACCAGCCGAGTTGCTTTTGAAACAACATCGGGGCAACAACTCGCTTAGAACTCGGTTATCACAAATCCAAGCACTACTCGTAAAGTATCACCCCGACAGATCTCGGCTGATAGAAAGTGATGTCAAAGCATGTAAAGTGTAAACAGAGGCTGACTGCCGACTTTCACTAAACCACTAAGTCGCAAAGCACGATGAGCATGCAATGAACATAATGCCTTAGACGTATTTACTTAGCCAAGCAAGTAGGTTAAGGAGTCAAGATGTATCTATTGTGTTACGTGGAACAAATATTTGAATATTATTGTTTATATTTTAATATATTTACTTGCTATGTCTATATGTTTAAATTACATATAATATATACATGTACAGATCCTCGATGAGTGAAAGGTTAAATCCTTTAAAGTTAGTCTATGTTTTCTAGAGAGGTAAATACGAACTCGTTAATTACACCTCTTCAACCCTAGAAACATAGATACCAAGTGCCTGACATGTCGAGAATAGGAGACAAAGATCATATGCCTAATACGGTATTTTGATTAGCGATCAAGATGGATCACGTTAGCCCGCAGGACTGGGGATCAATACCAGGCCGCCAGGTCCGCAATCGGGGAGCCGGTACGATCAAACGAATTCATAAAAGATACGTATATCTCTGTCCTATGATATTTGTTTAGAATTTTAGGTTCGCCACCTAGACCTACGATATATGACTATTTGTGTTATACAAGCTCAGATTTCGACTATGACCAAACGCCTCGCTCTTAAGCCGGGATTATAACGACATATGTCAGTCACACAAATTATTTAACGACAGATGCCGATATATGTGAGGATTTGTCCGTCTCGATATACAAGGAAGATTCAAAGCCTCACATAGTCAGTGTACCGATTGGTTTTATGGACGCCATAAAAGCTATTCGCTCATACTGAAAGTAAAGAAAGGCGGGCGTTTCATGACACACTTATGTTAGCCTATTTACTGTGATCGCTGATAAAGGAATTAAAGAATCGCCCGTGCAAAGCTCGGGAGCGTCAGAAATCAATGAGAATTGATTCCATTTATTATGCCCGCGACAATTGCGGTATCAATTCATTTACTGGGTTAAATGTGATTATCGAACTTAGCTCAACTTAGTAATTGTATATTACTAAAAGTGGTTCTCATTTATTTATTTAAGTGCTGAATGACAAGGATTCGACTAATCGTTATAATAATAGTGTACTGGTCAATTATTATTATTATACAATTATTATTATTATACAACTTACTATTATCTATGCAAAAAGATCACACACACAAATATGCTGAAGTTATATTTCATGTATTTAAATTAAGAGATCAGAGCACCGGTAAACGTATTTAATTGGCGCGTTCTACATTTCCATCGATTTAACAAATAGAATCAATTAGCCAGTTATTTAATTGGTTCGAGTAATTTAGTATTTATCAATAACTCAAAGACATTGATATTGACTCATTACTATTTAATTAAGCTAATTAAATAGTTCAACTCATTAGCAACTCATTAAAGGTCTTAACGAACTAATAGAGTTAACGAGTCAAGCTACTACTTGCGGTCAAGTGATCGGTTTTGTTTAACTTCAAATTTATATAAGTATGCTTTAGGGTTTTTCATAAAAAAGAATAATAATCTTTCATCAAAAACCCCTAATAGCCGCCCACCTTTAGCCGATTTCTCCCAAGAATTTTCTTGGGATTTTTGGTTTTTTGTTCAACCTTGTTTACTAGCATAACCGGCTTCTTGATTCAACCTCTCCTCGCCGATCAACTGTAGATATCATACTTATCGATATTACAATAAGTGAGTCGAGGGAAGTCAAATTCACGCTAGAATTTGAAGTCAGGTGGATTTTGGTGAAATTTAATTAACGGCATCAGAAGATCATTACATATTGTAATTATTTGTATTTTTGAATAACGTAGTAAGAATTTCTAAGATCCCCATCTACTGACTTATTTATACTCATATATCCATAGAGTTTTCTTTTGAAGGACAACCATCGATGGCGACTCGATATACAAAAGGATACCCATCTAACCTCGAGGGCGACGACTCGAGGCGGTCGCTACATCTCTAACTTGACCCAACAATCCAAGCTTTCTTTCATCAAATTTATACTCAAAATATTTACCAAAACAGTTAATCTATCAAGACTGGATTTTAACATGCTTGTACTTTTCATTTAAAGCAATCCATACCTCCTTTGTAGTACCAAGGAGAGAGTAGATGTCATAGAGTTTTTGAGCGAGAGTGTTGAGAATGTACCCTCTGCATAACGTCTCATCCGCTTCCCTTTTCTCCTTTCCTAGTCTCCACTTCTCATTCTTCTTTTCACTTGCATGAGTGTCCAATGGTGGATGAATTGGTGGAAGATCATCGGAAAGAATGTAGAATATTCAATAATGTCAAAAGCCACTTCATCCTATCTTGCCATCGCAAATAGTTGGAACCATCGAACTTGTCTAACTTGTCTTCATTGTTGAACACGTTAGACTCCGCCAAATACCTCTTCATCATTGCATCCATGATAAGTTATTTTATTTAGATTGAAGAAAATAAACTTATATTTCACTAATAACAACTATTACAAGGTCTACTATAATGTTGAATATAATAAACTAAACTACAATTTACAAGTCTTGAATCACAAATTAATGCTTTCATAAATACAATGCTTTGCAATATACACAAAGGTTCTATTGGTGGATAAGACAAGGCTAAAGATCTTATGATTGAAGTGAAGATCAAACTTGTATGAGAGTTTAGAGAATAAAAACAAAATAGTGGATCTCAGAATTTTCTAAGTATTGAATCACAACCAAAACTCTCTTTTTATAGCACAAATAACTTCTAAATCTTGTATGTGATCTGTGATGATGATATCCACCTACATGTCATCACCATAAATATCTACTTGTAAGTCCATGGATAGTTATCCATCAAAATACATGATAACCACCCTTTCAAACATTTAAAATGCTCAAAACTCCGCCGAAAAGTGCCCCAAACAATCAGAGCAAACGCCTTTATTGTAACGACTCCACCCAAGTCGGCCCGAGGCTAAGATCATTATCAACCTACACCGCAGTCACCAATCTAGCGAATACAATAACAAATATGACCCGCCGACATTAACAAAACAAAACTTTGCCCTCCTATCGCGTGTTCCATTAACACATCCAACAAAAATAAATGCATAACGTAATACAACCACCGAATAATACAACCCAAGGATATACAAGAACCAAAATACAATACACAAGTCTATACATATACAAATCGACTCACAAAAAGGAAATGATCGATGAGGACTTCCCACGCCACCACCGCCTACACGGCGATCTCCACGCACCAAAGAAACAGATCTCGCCTACCTCAACGACGCTTCCTAGACCTAGGCATGAAACGCCCGCCCATAGAGTATCAGTGGAGTCGCCTATTAAGCCGAGTGAATACAAATACGACAGACTTGATTCCATCACAAATAATATATTCATGCTTATATATATATATAACCTACGCATTATTACATTAACTAGGCCACACATGAATAATCGGCCCACATATCACATAGATTTTCTTATACGATGTTACAAATAACACTATACACACGAGATTATAAACTATAAATAAATATATATCTTATAAGGGAAAACAATGCCTCAACAATAATGCAATCATCAAATCGAATCCACTTAAATAATACACATACGAGGAATCTACTCAAATAATTCCGACGAGGCCTCCACCTCCATCCTCCCGACCGAGGCTACACCCCCTCAATGTGCATATCACACCAAACCTCCCGAATCTACGGGCTACTCCACACATGCACACCACACCAAACCTCCGTCGGGTCACCACTGCCCGCAAATAACACACAAAGCAATCAAAACACATCTCGCATTACGCCTACACATACAACACACAAAGACAAGTATACACAAAGACACGTCGTGATATCCATAATCTCTGCTAATATGAATCATAATCTCAATTATCTCATACTATAACTCATAATCATAATTATCTCATAATATCAATCAAAATCTAAATTATTTCATAATATAAATCATAAATCCTAATTCCACATAATATCAATCATAGTCACACAATACACATATTAGAATAGTCCTAAGACAACACATGCAAAATATATAACATAATATATATATATATGAGTGTTCTATAGGGGTGAGATTTGTACTCACCGAGCCCAAGAGTAATGATAACTCTAGCAGCCTCAAGGCTATGTGCTCAACTCCTTTGATGAACGGTAGACTCGAAATCCAGACATGTTTCAGATTCCACAAGCATTTGCCAAGAAAATGACAAAAAATCCACTGAAGGCGGAGTAGGGTTCGGCCTTTGCTTAAGGAAGAAGAAGAAAGATTTTAAGTATAAGGTTAACAAGATGATAAGTATAAGAAGGTTAGTGGAGGTAGGTGGGAGTGACCCTAAGTGAGTTTCGTCTGCTGTCATAAATTTCGGCTTCTCTTTCTGCTTAACAACCTAATTCGAACACGAGTCAAATTAAATTTCTATTCTCAAAATATATTATCGCCCAACCCATATTATCATTATTCCATTAAAAAATTTAACTTTAACCGCAAAACACTCAACCGAGCAACTAAAATCACATTAAGAAAAATGCTTATACGAACTTAAGTATTTATTTACGAGGCCGTTACTGTAGTCCTTAGAGAACCAAACTCTCTGGAAGCAATGCCCCAGCAATGAGGCACTCTATAAATATAGGTGCATTCTACAAATATAGGACATGACATATTGATAGTGTTAGATATTTAAGGTCATTAATTGATAATCTGTTTAAGAGGAGTTTTCACAAGACTAGTTTGATCTTAGGGTAAATGGCATCAAAAAATCATTAATTGCCATTTTTCACTGACAATTCTATTTTGATAATGGCCTTTTTGGATCACTCACATTGGGAATTTAGATGATTTTAAAAATCCCCTTTTTTACCCGTGACCTCGTTTACATTTTAATGGGTTGTTTTAGTCTTATCCAATAATTATAGATATTGGGGCAAATTTATAATAGATAAAGATATGAGTTCTTTTTATTAAATTTAAAATTAATTATAAATAAATTTAGAAAAACCTTTCTTCCCTATTTGAGCTTTTTTAAGTATCGCGACTACATTGACGACTAATGGGGCCTCATGCCGACACTTCACCCAAACTTCAATGTTAAGTGCTAGGGAATTTATGCATAGCTTATTCAGTAATACTTAAAACATGTATTCTAATTGTAAATACTATATAACCCGTAGCCTTCACGCTAATTTTTTTTTTTTTTAAAAAGGTATCGTGAATTTGTCATTAAAGGCAATCCTTCAACACCTAACTAATGTATATAGCTGGGTGCACCACTAAAATTCCAATTCTGGATCCGTAGTGGTGCTTTCAATGCGGTTATTGATATTTTTTGTCAAACACCACGATTCGATAAGAAATATTAGTAAACCAAAATCAAAAATTTAGCCAAGCGTGTTAATTTATTCAACTTTATTGCCATCCATCTACTTCAAATAAAATTAGATGTTCAATGTCCTGAACAACATAACCAGAAGGAGAAACCTTGATTTCCATGTCGATATTGTCGCCTCCCACCTCTATTACTACTTGCAGTTGCAGGTCAACGAAGCTGCACACGGCAAATAGGGCAAGAATTGTGTTGAACTAACCAAGAAACTATACAATCAGGATGGAAAATATGTTTGCATGCAGGTAGTTCTTTTGCTTCTGAGCCTAACTTAAACATCTCCAGACATACAGTACAGTTTGGATCGCCATCCAAGTGTTCTCTCTTTATTGTAATCGTGGGTATCGCATTGATTGCCGAACTTGGTGCCCCTGGTGCAGGACTTTGCGTACTCTCATTTTCCGATTGGTCAATCGATTCTGTTCCACTTTCCGATTGGGCAATGGATTCTGTTCCGCTATTCGGACTACTAGTTACATCATAATCTGAAGTCGAATGATCATCCGTCGCCTGAGAAGGCTCCTCATGAGAGTGATGGTGGAACTCCATTATCGGATGAGTATGATCAACATAAAAAACACCACAAGAACGACAATAACCATAAGGTGTTAAATAACGGGCGTAACTGAATTCATTTGACATGACTAATAATTGGTCCTTAATTAGTTTCTACACAGTGTGTGGATTAGGTGCTATAACTATATGAAGTTATATAATATCCTAGTAAGCTACGAGGAAGTTATGGCATTGATCCAGTAATTAAGTTTTATAAGGTTAGAATATCCTGAGCATTGTTATTACCACATCATTATATTCCTCGAAATCATCAACTCCAAATGCATCTCACGCCACCCATATCCCTACAACTATATGTATATGAAATCGCGATACGCCTCAACCGGGACAAATTTGGATAGTTGTCCATAAACCAACACTCATATACGAAATCTGCTCCTGTGAGAATGAACTCCACACCGTTGTTGGGTATGAAGGCTGATATAAATACAACAAAATTTTACCAACTCTTTACCAATCGTTCTTATATACCACGATCACTTCACATTATATACTGAACACATGCTCATTGAGGAAATTGTAACTTCTGAAATTATTTGAAGTTGTCTATATCATCAATTGCATATATCTAATTTGCATGTGTCTTAATGATCATTTGAAAAAAAATATTCCCTCAATTCCAATTTGCTTGAGAGATTTTTATTTAACAAATAATCAACCTACCTTTGAAACAATAATTCATTAATGTAAGCTTTGTATTTATATCAAAAAGATTAATAAAATTAAATAATACACACTATAAAATTATATGTTACTATATTGCATGTTAATAACAAAATACTTAAATAATTGTACTTCAAAATCAAAGTTCAATATTTTAAATTGACAAGATACTATAAGTTACTGGACCAGATTTGAAAGAAAAAAAAAAACTAAACAAAAGACGAGCAAAACAATTTAGGAAAACATAGATGAAGTATATTTGCTTGGGTCAATATTGTTCAATCACCTAGCCATCACAAAGTTCATCCAGATTGCTCAAGCTGCCACAGACATTGCACTCCATTACTGCAACTTTATTGTTGGAAGGAGGAAGCGGAGCTAGGGTACCTCCACATTGGTCTCTGTTACACATGTATCGAAGGAAGAAATATGCATGAGGGAAATCATTATCAGCTGCAGAAGCATTAGCCTTATCATTCATTGACATTTGCTCATCGACAGAGTTATTATCATCTTCTTCTTCTCCTTCTACTTCATCGATTACCTCGTCCTCCTCATCTTCTTCATCAGACCAATTAGCCTCGACTCTACAGCGGTCACAATTGCAGATGAAACCATAATCTTCCTTCAATCGACATTGTCTCTCTGAATACTTTAGATTAACAGGAAAATAGCTCAAGCAAATCTCCCTTCCTTGAGGAAGGTCGTGAATAATCCTGACAATGATATCAGTGTTATTTTCATCTGACGAGTCGACATAATCAAACCTACAGGCATTAGGAAGGCAGTCATGATTGAAGAAAGAAGCTCTAGGATAAATTGCATAAGCCCGGACAGACCTCTCCTTACGAATAGCAAAGGGCTCCATAAAACCAAAGGCATTGAGCTTGTCCTTCGCCAAAAGAGCAGTTGTTAGCTCCACAGAGAATCCAATTTGGGCTTGATTAGGGAAAGACAGAGACGAAATGAAGGAATGGAGGAGAAATGCTGAAGCAGTATCGATATTGGTGTGTTCACCTTGAAGTGACATCAGAATCTGGAAATTGGCAGGGCTGATAAGAACCAAATTATAAGCAGCAACAAGAAAACGAGCTTGTACTTGCTGGTCTTCAGCAGGAAGAGAACTAGCATTTTCTCGGAGGCGCTTTAAGGCTTGGCAAACCCAAGGAGAATGGGAGGAAGATAGAGCAGAGGAGCTGCAGTCGGAATTGCAAAAGAACGCCGAAAAGCAACATGGACAAGAGATAGCTGATGCAGGATTACTCATAGACCTGAAGCAGTGAGAGCAGTAGCTTCTCTCTTTATTATAATGATCAACAGTCACTGGAAATGCAGAGTACACTAGTATGGGTGAATCCCTCAGGACAATCTGGCCTGCCTTCAACGCTTCAGTAGCCACTAGAGATCTTCCTTTGCCTGGGATCTCAGCCGGACTCACCAGTGGCGTGGTTTCAGACATTTTTGGAATCACAAATATATCGGTAAGTGCAGATTGATCGGCTAGATTTGAAGAAGAAAAAACCCTATTTAAATGATTCACTTTTCAACTGGAGATTCCAAAAATTATCTTCTAAGAGATGTAAAAAATGCATGTACTTCCTCAAACAATCTGCAATCATTTTAAAAGAGTAAGATTAACTATCCGTATAAAGATAATGGTATTTTTTTATAAAACTAGTTAACAGCGATAACATAATCGTGAGGGTGAAGTGCAATTTTCCACATTTTGTCTTTTCAAATGTGACGCATACCTCATGAGTTTTCAAATGTGCAAATTATCCCTAAGAATCCTAGTGGCCCTTGCAAGTCATAACCAATAGCTCATTTATGACGCTTAATTTTCATACTTTTGTGAAAACAAAAAAGTGTATAGTGTTGATTTGATAAACAATAACTAATCTGCTATTTGATATAGCACAAGAGCCAATTGCACTTTACTTTACAGTAATTTGCTGCATTATTCCTACATCTGCTAATAGAAACGAATACTCCATCTAGCAAAAAACTTATTGTTTCATTATAATTGATCCTTTACTTTATAAATGAAACTTTTTGCATCTAATTACTACGGAGTATAATTTATAAACATCTAATGTTGTTAAATTACAAACCTGTTCCTACTATTCGTTTTTTGTCAATTCAATACAAACTCATAATATTCTCATCCATCCAAATTCTGAAATCGACCACCTATGAGGTAGAAGGGCATGTATCAAATACCACCCTACACAATTTTTAGATGTTTTTATTCTTAGGTGGACAAATTATCAAACACCTGCAAGACATGCAGCATGAAGGGGGGGGGGGGGCGAAGAGTGGAGAAAAATAAGCAAATGGTACATACAAAAAATGAAAGAGGGGGCGAGACCTGAATCAGCGCATGGAATGGAAAAAGACATTAGGGTTTATGCGAGATTCAACTAGTTGAGCATGTTCCAGTCTAGGTTCGAACTTGGGGACATCCTTACAGTAAAACACAGAAAGTATGAAATTACGATTCTAGCCTCCCTTATTTTTAAGTGTAGTGTTTGAGGAAGTTCCAATTAGGGGTAAAATAGTCATTCACTTCTCAAAATACAATAACCGAAATTACTGCATCGCCGATCACCTATATTTATCTTTTGTCACAATTTGATTACTTATATTTCAAACTGTTCCAGTTGATTATATTTGTTTTAAAAAATCCTACTTTTGATATTTTTGTTAAGTTTTACGGTAGTTAAAAGCTAACTTAGAGGTTATAGGATCTGAGGAAGTAATTTAGAGATAGTTTAGTCATTTTCATGTTAAATATGATTTCATTCCGTTTGGTTTCATTCCGTTTCTAGTGTACGAAACACAATCTAAGTAATTAGATCAAATATCATTTGATTCCGTTTAATTTCATTCCTTTCCTGTATATCAATAGCAGCCTTTTGTGATGGGAGACATGACCGTACTTGTCAGTCTTAGATGGCTTTGGTATGACCTTTTGCAAATCGTAGCCCGGCAGATGCTTTTCGGAAAGCCCCACATAATAAGCGCGGTCAGTATTGGTAGGAGAAATCGAACTCGTGAGGTCATGTTCCTTTTCACTTTCATAGAAACGATCAAGCTACGGTATAGTATCGAGCCAAACTAAATACATAATACTTCCAGAGTGATAATTCGATACATTTTTTTTATGGAGATATCATAAAATGCCAACATGCAAATAACTCATCATCAACAACCTAAAAAGTTAGGGCCATGGGTAGATTTGGTTAGTACCATTTTGCCCACCTCTTATTCGTAATTTTATGTAGTCACTTACATCTTATCGATTCGTTTGAAGTGGTCCACGAGTCTTTATAATATCGGTTTCTACACAAAATGACTATTTACCCACACACTAGCGAAAGTATAAGGGGGACATTTTACATAATTAAAATAAGTACATATTTTTCTTTTAACATACTACGTCTGAATAACTCGTAAATGTGACTAAAAGTTAGGGTCATGTGTAGATTTTGGCTAATTCTCATTTTGCCCCCATCACATCACGTAATTTTACATGCTTAATTACTTATCTTGTCGGTTCGTTTGAGGGTAGTCACTTGAGTCCTATAATATCGGTTTTACACACAAAATGACTATTTTTGTATTTAAACTAAAGTATGTGTATTTTCTTAACTACTTGGCGCCGCTACCACTACTCGCCCCCTTTAAACTTTGATTGACCTACACACATTTCTTCTTTGTGGCAGCACCTTTTACCACACCACCGGTTGGAGCAAGTTTATCTTTTGTTAATCTCTTAGCGTAAGCAGGCCCCAAATCTTGAAAGAAACCCAGCAGGAATCTTACGAGCCAGAGTTCATGGGGAGTTTTATCTGGCGGCTTGGTTGGACATACATTTAAGGTAAGTGCGTGACTTAGAAGTCGTATCCCGTAGTGGCGGTAGATCGGATAGTCTGTCATAGATGTCGAACCGTAATAGAAGGGTTCGATTTCTCCTTTCCGGACACACCGTTATCTTTGTGGCGTTTCTACTTTGAGTGAGTTGTGGCTTGATACCCCACTCTAGATGAGTATTGAACTTCGTGACTCGAATAATTACTCCACTCTATCGGCCGGAGAATCTTTATTATCTTATTCGATTGGTTTTGTATGCTTCATTTGGAATTTCATGAATTTCTCAAAGGACTTCAAATGTTTGTGTCATAAAGTCGGATACAAACCGTATCTACTATAATGCATTAGTAAATGTAATGAAGTAGTTATAACCCTCCCCTCTTTGCGGATAACATTCGTTGGCGCGTACATCGGTGTGTATGATCCCCGATAAAATCAGCTTTTTGCCGCAATTGCTTGATTAGAAAATTTTGGTCATTGCCCAAAAGGCAAAGACTTCAGCGCTTATCGTATATGATTCATAATCGAACCACTTCAAGTATTCCACAGTGGAGTTTCTTGATTAGGTTATAATTAATGTGATGACTGAAATGCAGCAATGCCATAGGTATGTTTGGTTTAAGTTGTTAGGCTTATTCCATTTTAATTTTTATGTTATATATTCCGGTAATCATGTCTAAAGCGTATAGACCATTTTTGAAGGGAGGCGGTACCCAACCTCTCCCATTCTGGTGATCCTAAATTAAGTGGGATCTATTGAAAATGAACAACCATCATTATTGAAATAGAAATAATATTTACGCAAATTGCGAGTACATAATGAAGCGGTGATAAGTTCAAAACATGAACGATTATACTATTGGATCTACTACAAGGCTGCTGACCTTGGCCATTTCCCACCGCATGAGATCCATTTCCTAACTTTTAAAGTCTTCTGCTTGAGTTCCTTAATATTCACATTTTGACAAATGCTTCAGAACATGACAGTGTCGCACCCACAGTAGAGTGGAAGTTGTACAAACTTGGAATAACATACATACCTTTAGGCTTGGTGTTTCCTACATGCCCCTTTCCAGTGACCCTTGAGTTTGCAATAGTGGCAGATGTCATCTGCGAGACATACTTATGCGTAACTGCGGCGTTTACATTAGAAGCTGACGGCGGTAGAAGTGGAATACCTCTTTGTTCATATCCAAAAATTCATTAGCATGTGTGGTTATTTGTTTATGAATCTCGGCGAGGCTTGATCGTGTTGGAAATCAATGAGAATTGATTCCCTTTTATTGTGCCCAGATTGCGACGATTGTTTATCGATTCATTCTGGAATTTGGTCGAATGAGATTACGAGAACTTAATTCACCTTAGTAATGAGTATATTACTAGTGTGGGTCCTCATGATAATTTAAGGGGGGTTATGAAGCGATTGCTAGACCTTACTGTCGTTATAATAATAGTAATTGGTCAGTGTGTGATATTGACTTACTATTATCTAGAGCCTAGAAGGTGTAGCTAGCTGTCCTGATATTATTCGAATAATATTTCATGCATGAAATTAAGCAGAACATATATGATATTGAAATGTATTTCTCAATATTTATATATTTGTCAAATATATGTTGATGAACATCGATGGGTTAAACTTGCAAGTTTAATCAATGCTTGATTAAAATCGATGAATAACTTGATAAATTTATTCGATAGAGAACTCCCTTAGTATTTTAATTGACTAGTAACTCATTATTTAATTAAGAAACTCCATAACGGTCTAATTAAGTTAGCGAGTTAAGCGATTTCTTAGCAGGGAGGTTGCTTAGCAGGTGGAATTTGGGACTTGGTATTTAAAGAGGGGATTAGGTTTTTCATGAAATAAGAATCATAAAAAACCTCCACCCCTCCAAAAGCCGCCCCCTCCTTGGTGAATTGGAAGAGTTTTTCTCTTCCAATTCTCATTTCATCCTCAAACTCTAGTGAGTTCAAGTACTCGGTTCGTTTCCCTCTTGGTAATGCCCGATCCCAGAGGACATCTTTTCGGTGTTGAACAAGCATTGGAGGATTTTGAAGGGCTTTCACCTTGAGGCATCGTGGGGATTTGGGTTCATTAAACTTCCTTTGAAATGTAAGGATTCTCGTATTCGTACATTTGTATTTTAAATTAGATTAATTTCACGTTATTTTGAGGATCGGGATGTATGAATCGGTGTTTGCTCCTTGAATAAATTTATCTTGCCCCAGATTTTTAATAGTGGCCTTAGGCTGCTCGAGTTTAATGTATTTTATCTAGTTTGATTATGTGTTGACATAGTTGTTGGATTAATTTGATTATTTGTAGATTTATATGTTCAATTGATGAATATATAATATGAAAAAAATCAACCCACGTTTTATATATGTTTCTGCGTTTGGAATCATCATTTCATGTATTGATTTTAATGATTTGATGTTTATTTAATTGTTTCATGAATTAGAAAGTTAAAAATTGATTAATTTGTATTTTTTTTTAATTTGAGGTAGAATCATTTTCAATTTCACAGGTGAAGTCTAGAAATTTCAAAAATTACGAAATTAAATGCGTGTGTTATTGACCCTTTGAGGTTCATGAAAGATGTTTTCGAGAATTTTTGAATTTTAAGTACTCCAAAAATTAGGATTTGAATTTCTGGATTGTTTGGGTTTAATCAAAAACTAGAAGTATTTTGATAAAATTCAACTTGGACTTGTTCAATAATGATATTATTGATGTTCAAGTCAAATCTCGAGGAATTTTTTGAATTTTTTTAGAGCCTCGAAATCGTTTTCTAAGTTCGATTAATTTGGAAAAGCGGCGAAATGAATTACCAAAAATCGATGCGACTTGCGGGGAGGACAGCTCCGGCGCGTCAGGTCTTGGGAATGCGTTCCGGCCACACGGGCGTAATGTGGCTCATCGGCAATACTCGGCACCGGCCGATGCGTGTCTATAAATGGGTGGCCGAGGCAGCGGTTTCTGATACGTTGAAGTTAGGTAAATCCGTTTAGAAAACCCTAAATGTATTTTATGTAATTATTTTTGGTTTTAAAATTATTGGTAATTATTAATTTCGGTTTTAAATGTTAAATCATAAATTTTGTCATTAAGATGATTGAATATATATCTTGAATGGCATTAAATTTGATTTATATTTCCCTTTCAAAATTATTTTCATTAATTGATAATTTTTGAAAATATTTTCATGATAACTTTTAAATTTTGAATTTTGGAGTTAATTACTTGTAAGTAATTATTCCATGATTTAAGAGGTTGGTAATTATTGTAATAATTATCATTAATCATGTGTGAATATATTTAAATTTAAAATTTACATTAATTGATAATTAATTGTAAATATAATGGGTAATTAATTAGTCAATTATGAACACATTTATTTTTCATTTCATTTAATATATGTGACATTAAGTGCATTTATTTGTTTTAATGTATGGAATGGAATGGAGGTGTATTGATATGACCCACGTTTTACCGGTTTGCGTACCGTATTGTTGTAAATGACTTTGTTAGTCGTATTATTTTATTTATTTAATTTTCTTGTTTCTCACTGAAGCTTGCATCTTTGTCTAAGTTGAGATTAGTCTATTTGAATTGTAATTCAAAGGCGGAGCTTAGTGGAAATTCCGGAAGCGAGGCGACAAGAAATTGTAATAGGGGCTTGAGATGTTAGTTTTTGAGAGTTTGAAAATATAATAGGGCTTTAGGAGTAAATATCATCTGTGCTCTTGAATGTGCATTACTTGTTTTATTTTCATGTTGTACATATGCTTGATTATGTGCTACATTGCATGTAGTAAAATAAAAGCAAAGTAATAATAATATCGCCCATTTAAAATTTAGCCAATATGACGATTTTAAAGTTGTGAAATCGGTTGCATTATCACGGGCCTGTTGTGATGGCATGTGTTATAGTTTGCACTTTGATATAATGATGGATCGCTGTTGAAGTGATTTCCGCTGCGTTGTGAGACTTTCGGATGGTCATTCAAGTAATTATTTGGTTTAATTGGTATTCTTAACCGGTTTGTCGGAGATCTGAAAGTCAGGGTAGCATCTTGAATAGTATGCTAACGACACAAGGTTATGTAGTTTTACATAATTGATTGATAACCTACTATTATCTTTAGTTCAAAATAATACTTAGGTATTGCCGTTTGGATTTAAGTATGTGGAATGTGATCTTAATATATTTAAATTGATTTGAAGTATTAATATTTACTTTACAATTTATTTGTAAGTGTTTAGCATGATAGTTTGCTTATTATGTTGTAGGAGGAATTTTAATGGCTGCAGCTACTACTACTCATAAGAACTTCGCTTCGCCCGGCACTTGAAAAGTCTGGTGAATAACTTAGAACTTTGGCAGTGGTCTCGAAACTTGAGAATTATTTTCAAGTAAGAGAAGCCCGATCGTCTTGAATAATAAAGGTTCCTCGAAACCTAATGATAATTTTCCATTGAGAAAAGGGATCATAAAAGCACAAGTCGGGATGCGTGGATGTCGATGTCTAAATGCTTTGCCAATATATGGAACCTTCGTTCCAAATTCAATATGAAAGGTAGCGACATATGACATATACCCGACAACGAGAATTATTCGAAAGGAAGCTAAACGAGAATAAACTTGCTTGATGCATGCTTTCTGGGTATTATTTGAGGAAACGGGCCAGGAGCATGACCTATTATCATTAAAATGATTGGCTTGAGTCGATCAACTTTCGATACCAGGCACAATGTCTCGAAGCTAATTTGTTGATCTCATCGCGATATTCGAGACAAATTCTCTCGATTTGTCATGAACTTGATATGCGCAAGTTTGAGTTGTCTCTGGCAGGCGCATAAGATGATCACGAATGTTGAGAAGAATAAAAGGTAAGACTAGAACTACACTCGCTTGTTTGGTGGTCCAAAACAAGAAGAAGTCAAGAAGAAAGTTTGCAGCCAAGCCAAGGGTTAAGGAATCCAAAGTTAATTTAGACAGGGGAACAACGGAAGGATGGCTAGTGTCATTATTCGAGAACACAGGTCCTTTGGAAGTCGGCACAGGGAAATTCACGAGATGATAGGAAGAATGGTCTACATGACCTCTCGGCTACAAGTATGTATGTTATTGAAGTTTTTCTGAGAGTTCTAATTCTACTTAGAGTAGATTGCTAGACACCGGTTGTGGTTCTCATATTGTCATAATTTGCGAGGGAACTTTCAAGTCAAGTAGAAGACTCGAAGAGGGAAATGGATCTACGATGTGGAGAAGCAGTGCGAGGTTGCGGCCACTGCGGTAGGATCCATTAGTTAAATTTTACTTGAGGGCACTTGTTTTGAACTTATCTCCGGTTTACTATGCACGCGAATTTGCGGGAATATTATTACATTAAGAGATTAACAAAAGATAAACTTGCGCCCAAATCGATAAATGCTATTTCATAGGATATCGAGGAGTAGGAGAATAAAATCTTAAGATTTGCTAGAACATGAGTATTCCTTGAAAAGGAATATTTGTCAGAAGGACTAGAAGTAATAGAGTTCATCTTGATGAAGCTCAGTGATAGAAGTCGATCTCGATGCATCTAATGCGAGGCATCGGCCAACGCCGCAAGAATTGGTACTGCTCATAGAAGACCGGTTCTTGATCGCGTGGAGAACGACCACTTAGGAGATCAACGAGGGATCGCCATAGACGAGCGGTATGATGATGCTTTCATCGTTGAAAGTGGCTGAGACCACTTCTTACAAAGCGACAATGAATAGCAAGGATCTTTGACAAATGACAAATATCCATACGTCTGAGATGGATTATGTACCAAAATGAGGTTTGGTCACTTGTTGGATTTACCAAATGGGGCTTGCCACAGTGAATGTAAATGGGTATTTAAGAAGAAACATGATAAAGGCGGAAGCGTCGATGTATTAGCTTTAGACTTGTAGCGAGTTTCAAAGCAAGTTCGGAGTAGACTATGGCGAAGCTTACTGCATGATGGTATGCCTAAATCCATCCGGATAATCTTGGCCATTCTTTGCATTTCATGACTATGAAATATGGCAAATGGATGTGAAATTGCTCTGAATGGAAATTTAGAGGAAGATGTGTACATGGAAGGTACAACACTCCGAGGCTACGTGTTCTAAAGGACCTAAGAAGGTATGCAAGTTGTAAATCAATGAAATTGATTCAATTGTATCGATTCATTTACGGTTTGGTTAAATGAGATTTGAAACTTAGTGTTCACCTTAGTAATGGTGACTATATTACTAGTAATGAGTTCTCTATGATAATTTAAGGGGTTATGGCTGATTGCTAAATCTTACTCGTTAATCGTTATAATAATAGTAATTGGTGAATTATTATTATTATACAACTTACTATTATCGAGCTTTAGAAGATCACACCACGTACAATGATATTCGAATAATATTTCATGCATGAGCGAGACTTGTATATTGAGAAATGTATTTCCTCCCAATATTTATATATTATCAAATATGTTGATGAACATCGATTGGTTAAACTTGCAAGTTTGTCAATTAAGCAGTGAGGAAATCGATCAATAGCGATAGGTATTCGATATTTGACTTCATTAGTATTTTAATTGACTTGTTAAGTTAATTAAATAGAACAACTCCGCTAATAACTCCATTATTAATTAAAAACTTAGCGGTACCGAATACTAGATTGCGAGTTAAGCGATTTCTTAACGAGTTGCTTAACGAGTGGAATTTTGGGACTTGGTATTTAAGAGGGGATTAGGTTTTCATGAAATAAGAATCATAAAAAAACCTCCACCCCTCAACCCATCATGGTGAATTGGAAGGTTTTCTCTTTAGATTCTCATTAAATCCTCAATTCTAGCAAGTTCAAGTACTCTGGTTTCCTGGTGTGTGCAATCTAGAGGGCCAGTTACCTAGGTGTTGAACAAGCATTGGAGAAAGGATTTTGAAGGAAGGAACTTCACGAGGGGGGCACATCGTGGGGATTTGGGTTCGTTCGACACAAGTTTAAATGTAGGAGTTGCTGTGTTCATGGGTATTTTATGTTTGATTGATCCGGATGAATGGGATTGTTGCAGACAAAAATTCATACTAGATTCTGGAATGGGCACTTGTACTGCTTTAGCGCACGATATGCGTAGACACTATGTCGACTAAAAGCGGAATCGTGGTTAGATAAAGAACTTCTAACAGAGGCTTGCTCTACATCCCAGGGGATGCTTGTTGGCGAATCAAATCATCTCCAAGTATTACTGTCCGAGAGCTGGCCCGGCTGCGATCTATGAGAGCACGAGATTTAAATGCTTTCATGTGCGTACTCCTTTTGATTGGCTCCCAGAGCTTCGGTAAATGTCATATACATGATACTCATCATGAGCACAGCTTCGCTCACGTCAGTGAAGACACTTTGCGTGAGAGAGTCATGCAGCTCATAATATATTTCTTCAAGCGTACATCCGGTGTCCCAGGAAGAAGGTCTTATAGGAATTCCGCTTTTAATGCAGATGTATTGATTCAGATGGAAGCTTGAAGAACAACTTTAGCCGAAGCGAGACCAATTTGCATTAATTGTTTTTTGGTATGAGCTTAAGGTTTTTGATTTTAAATGGTATCACATTAATGGTTATATTACTGGAGTGTAAGATAGTCGAGGTGGTTGTTGATATCAGGTATGCTGTGGGTCCCTAAATTTTTCTTACTTTTTGTTGATGGTGAGGATAAAGCAGGAAAGATTTTGAGTGAAGCTAGTGTGAAGGCACCCTTAGAAGATTTGAGGATAGATCGTGATATTGATTTGCATGGTGACATAAGTGAAGCGGTTAGTAAATTTGATGAATACACATGATAATGTTTATCACGGATAAGCGGTTCCATTGAAGTTAGGTGGATTTTATTTTTACTTTGAAGTAAGCGATGGTTATAGAAGATGTAAACTTCGAAATGAGAGAAAAGTTTGAAAGCGAGACATTAAGATATGGATGGATGGTTGGAATTTTGTTGGGGAGAAAGAAGGAGATACCAAAAGATGTTGGGAAAAGAAATCTATAATGTATCGGAGTTGGAGTTGTTTAGTGGATTTGAGGTATTTATGTAAATCTAAAGAGTATTATGGGTAATACGTGATTGTGGTATAAGATTTACGATCATAGATGCGTGAAGTTAAATCGGTGCTGAAATAATTGGTGGAAAGAGTGTTAGTGATAATTATAATAGTTGGACTCGAGTGTTAGAGTAGGAGAGAATTTATTTAGTTGGATAAGGATGGACCGCTTGGGAAGATGAAGCTAAGTTAATGAATCTTGTTGTTCAAATGTGGAGTATGAATATGAGGAAGCGAAGAGAAGATGTAAGTGTCATAATAGGTTGATATTGAAAATTCTATTTTAGAGTAGATCTTAAGGAATTAAGGATAAAATTTGAAATGGGAAATTTTTTTGCCGTAAAATGTTATTCACGATTGGGTGATTGTGCGAGGTTATCGATCGTCTAGATGTATTGGAATATGATTTATACATAAAATATTAGGGAAAAAAATTGGCATTGGTGGAATTAGGGTGTGTGAGTGCTCTACATTGAAGCAGATACTTAAAGTTGGATTTAGTATGGCCCAGAAGCGATTAAGGATGAAAATGGATATTTTAGTTGATTGTCGTGTGAAGTTTACAAGTTCTTTAAGTAATGAATGGTTGCTTTGATAAGTGGAATAAAGAAATTTTGGGACTGCGGGGAAAGAAAAGATGTTTAGTAGTACTCTATTAATAGAGCTATTTAGATGGGATGAAAAAATCGATAACGGTGGGGTAAGTCGAGGAAGGAAAATTGTGCAAGGAGAAATTAGTTGATATACTAGTTGGTGGGACTTAAGAAGGAATTGCAAATCCAATAGGAAAGTGTGACCTCTGTGAACAACACATTAAAGTGAAGGGCCATTTGGAGTTGTTTCAAAGTGTGTTATGTATCGAAATCGGAGTGCGAAACCATTCTTTCCCGAGACAATAAAAACTTTGAGGCGAGATAATATGCAGGTTGAATAATTTTATGAAATAAGGATCTTACTTGAATAGTGATATATTATTTAAAGGTGATGATCGATAGGGAATTTTGGGAATTAGGAGCATGATTGGGATTGGAAGATTGAAGCGTATGATGAAGTTGTGTATAATCGCGTCATGATGAAATGTGAAGCGGAATAGAACCATGGGAAGGTATGATATGTAGGGGTATATGTTATCTTTGGTATAGGATACGTGGAGTTGTAGCTAACTATGAATTGAAAAGGAGAAAGAGGCATGAGATTTAAGATATAAATTTGGTAATAATAGTTGGAACATCAAAGATTTAATTAACGGTGCAATTTGGTTATTCGAGTATTCAAGGAAAAGAAATGAGAAAGGAATGATGATTTCTTCGAAGACTTGAGTATATTGTATGTAATTATATATAACGAAGAATGTTGATTTGGGAAAAATTTGAATTTTGGTTAGATAGGTTAGTGGAGTTATAAGGCGAATCACCGTAAATTATGGTTAAGAAGGCGTGAATAGATGGTTAAGAAGGTTAAAGGTTAAATATGAATCAAATATGCGAGTTTTGGTTCTTACGTCGGGGAATAGCGGACTCACGACATTCAAGGTGATAAGGGGAGTAAAATGTTTGGATATTACTCTGTTTCGAGCCGGAGGGTGATAAGCTGAGAGTGTTGTTTGATTCAAGGTTTGAGGATAAATTTTTTCAGGATGAGTTGAGGTTATAAATTGGAATTCTGGTAAATGATAAGATTTGAAATAGGCTGGCTAGGAGAAAGTTGGACTAACGGTAAGGAAAAATTAGTGGGAATTAGTAACGGAATATCGAATCTTGGGATCTCGCTTATAAGAGAGAGAAATATGATAGTTAATATGTCGAGGTCATAAATGAAAATTTTGTTTAAAGGATAATATGAGAAAACTAATGATAAGGATGCGCCCAATGTGAGTTCTAAGGATGCAGTCCCAATGAATCTGCGAGTGTAGATGAAGGTTGAAAAATCCACTGAGGGACAATGGAGTGTTATGAGAATTGGTAGAGATATCGTGTTGCACCAATAATTGAGGAGCATAGTTATGAGAATGAGCTTCATCATGGGTGTATCTTGTGAGACTTGGTAGTTTGAGGTATATAAAGTGACTTGAGAATGGTGGTATCATGAGGGAGGAAGAGGTCGTTGAACCGTAACTCTAGAGGATCTTACGACGAAATTTGTACTCGTGATTACGGATGATGGATTTGGAAAAATGCTTAATAAAGGATAATAATTGAATTGTTACGAGTAGATCTCTGAGTTTTCTCTATAAAGGTCGAATCGTTATGTGAGAGTGTGGTACAAGGTTTATGTGGAACAATTATAGATTACTGTGGATTTGGTAATGGTCATGAGGGCGTGGTCAAGAGATGTTAAGCGTCGTTTGTGGTGTTAGTGATAAAGTCGGATGTCGAATTAGAATACAACGGTGGAATTCATGAATTCAGGACAAATGGAGTGGAAATGTTATGTATTGATTCGAGTATAAAGGCTTATCGGAGAGAAATGAAGTGACTGTGTATGAGGATATGAGACGTATTGAAGTGTAAGACGTGAGTTAACAAAGATGATAAGTCAGTAAGAGAAAGGTTGCTCACGCTAATACTAAGTTCCAAGCCAGTGTTAGGATGGCACCATCGGAAGCTATTGAGGAGATGTTGAATTCAAATATTGCTAAATGAGGTGAGAGGAAAGGAAAAAATGACTCTAATAGGTGATGAAGAACTCTGAGGGAAGAATGGAACTCGATATGACTACAATTGAGAATAAGTTTGAGATGTTAAATTAATAAAGGAATGGCATTGGTTGAATACTATAATATAAGCTAAGTGAACATGAATGAGGATTAAAGTACCATACGGGAGAAAAGGAGGGTCTAATGGAATGTAGGAAGTGGCGATGTTAATGTCAGCAATACAGGTAGAAGCTTAGCGTTAACGATACTTAGCTGGTATGGCGAATGAAGTGTGATGGGAGGAGAATATGGTAGATTGAAATTTTCAATTTGATTGGAAACTGAGACAGGGGTGAGATTATGCGAAAAAGGGGATATTGATAGCTATTGGAGCTAGTAATAAGTTATGATAGGGGGTTATCAAGCAGGTGGTGTGAATGATCGGTTGACGTCGTAGCACGGATGATAAATATATATATATATATATATATATATATATATATATATATATATATATATATATGCATGTTGTTGGAATTATCATGTGGAAACGGATGTTGATAAATCATAGTAAGGCCCAGAAATATATGATGTTAACAGTGAGCCTAAATTATATATGCTATAGTGAAATTGAGAGATAATAATAACTTTATGAGATGTTATGGCATGACATGGTATTGATATAAAAGAAATGACAGGTGCAAAGGGAAAGACACAATGTTGATCTATACGATGATGAAATCATGATGGTATGAGAATGGTAACTGAACGTATATGAAGTGTATTGTGGTAATGTAATGATGAATGGCGATGTGATGTTGTATATTTATACATACCTGGGTAGATTATGTGTGCATGTTTGTTAAGGTGGATGTAACTATACTATGAAGTGGTGTTTAAGAGGTATATATGTGGGAGCGTTACGAAATGGGTAGGGTTATGGTGATGTATTATATGTTAGTTGTATCTTTGAGGAAACCTTGGGTGTATTTACTGTATAGGGATGCCAAGATGATCAGTAATAAACAATTTGATGAGTAGGGTTTTGATAAGAGAATTTACTTGCACATTAATGAATCGATGAGTCGATACTTGAGGTGATATGATGACCGCGAATTATGAGTGGATCTGGTACGTCTCGATGATATGGATATTGATTTTGAGTGGTATTATTGATGAATTTGATTTATGATATTGATAACATGATAAAATATAGGTTGATGGAGTGTTAGTGTAATGTGGATGTAAGAGAGGACCTATATAAAGTAGTTGAGGTATCATGACGTGCGATGATTATGATATGATTAGATTGTGAAATCGGTTGCAGCAAGTAATATTCGAGTACGTTGCGAATATCTTTCTACGAGGGAAGCGTCGTGATCTACGAAGTCAATATATTGGGGAAAATGTGATTGGTGACAAGATGTCATGATCTTGATAGCAAGGCATATTGAAAGGCGAGTTGGGACGATAAGAAAAATCGGGTCTTAAGTAAATTTCGAGGACGAAATTTTATAAGGTGGGTAGAATGAAATAACCCATTCCTTACCAATATTATGTTGATAGTATATAAGTTTCTCGGTGGAGTATTTTGGGGTGAAATTAAAAATTTCGAAGTTGAGTAGTGGAGAATTCAACAAATCGGTCGGTTGGTGGTATATTTCGGTTTGTGGTGGGACCCGGAGATAGTATTATAAATAATTTCGAATAAAATCGATGTACGAGACTAGTATTATATGGGTAGTAGTTTATGTCATGAAGCTTTACATTTGGAATCGGTTTATTGAAATTTAAATGCGAAAAGTGGAGAAATAAAACTGAGAACCAAGCGGAGACCTTAAGCCATTTAAAATCTCACCAATCCTTATCATCTTAAATTAATTATTCAAACACACAAACTCATTTTCTTTCTCCGTGGCGAAACTGCAATTCCCCCCTTCAAAATTTTCTTCCATTTCTCTCATCGATTATTAAACTAAGCGTAAGAACAAAGTTGTGGATTAACTATATAAATGCGTCCCTCGTCAGCATCCCCAGGTAAGAAAGATCAAATCTTTTGGGATATTTCTTGAGTTTTTAAAGAGTTGACTTTCTTGGATTTTGTTGACTTTTAGATCTTGAATTTATTATGGTATAGAAATGTTATCTGAGTATCGGTGAGGGGATTAGCGGTGATTTTGAGTGATTATTGGGGTTAGAAAGTGGTGTAAGTTAAGGGTTGACTTTTATTGACTTTTCTAAAATTAACTTTTAAATTGTAATATATGAGGTTAAGGACTTTTAATATAGTTGTTTAGGTATAGGAGTATTAGTTTTGGATATGAATAGGTAGGGTGGGTTGAGAAAGTTGGGGAAAGTTAGTATAGCCTTTCGTGATTGAATTGGAGGTTGTATTTAATGGATTAATTAGTTGTCAATTGATTGTTGGATTGATTAAAATGTACTTAAAATGTTATTGTTGGGGTAATAAGGTAATGACCGAATATTGAGAGTGTAGTTATGTTGGAATGTTAAAAGGGTATATCAATCTTGGGGATAGGATGATTGCTAAGGGTTGAGCTTGAATCGTGAGGCCGGCGTGGTATAACGCTCGAGGGATTATATAGATGTTAGAGGTTATTCACGGGATGTGTTATAATGTATAATTTCTTTGAATAGTTGTTGAGCACCGGATCTATACGAGGCGCACAAATTAAGTAATTGCGCTTTTGGGCTCGAGGTGGCTCTGAAAATCTCACTTGATGGGGACCTTTCGTATATATATATATATATCATGTTATATATTTTTATGTGTTTGGGAACTATTCGATATATTGTATTGTGTGACTATGATTGATATTATGTGGAAATTGTGATTTATGATGCATGTTATGAAATAAGCGAGATTTGATTAACGTTATGAGATAAGCCCATGATTATGAGTTATGTTATGAGATAATTGAATTATGAGTTGCATTATGAGATAGTTTTAGGTATAATTCATGTCATCAAATTTGTGTGTGTGTTGTCTTTGTGTGTATGCGTAATGCTTTGTGTGTGTGTGGAGGTAATGCGGGAATGTGCTTGATTGCTTTATGTGTTATTTGCGGAGGCGTGGTGACCCGACCGGGAGGTTTGGTGTAGTGTGCATATTGTGTGGGTAGCCAGGTAAGGATTTGCAGGAGGTTTGGTGTGATATGCACATTGAGGGGGTGTAGCCTCGGTCGGGAGAGGATGGAGGTGGAGGCATCGATTATGTGGAGGTGGATTCTGCATGTGTGTATTATTTGAGGTGGATTCCTCATGTGTGTGTATTATTATTTGGAGGTGGATTCACCATATGTGTATTATTTGTGGAGGTGGATTCCTCGTTTGATGACTTTGTGTCTTTGAGATTGTTTTCCTTAAATGAGTATACCTTTGTTGACGGTTATGAAGTGTTATGTGATATTGTATGAGAGAACTTCACATGTGATTTGTGAGCAGAGTTATTTATTGTGTAGCACGGTTAATGTATAAGCATATGTTATATATATACAAGTATAAATATGTGATGGGATCAAGAGTACGTAGTATTTGTATTCGCTCGGCTTAATGGCGACTCCTATTCATGGGCGGGCGTTTATGCCTAGGTTCTAAGGGGAGTTGTCCGAGGTTGTCGAGAAAATTTGCTTTGATAGAGGCTGCCAGTTGAAGATCATAGATGAGGCGGTGGTGGCATAGAGTTTCATCATCGATCATTTCCACATGTTGTATTTTTGGATTTCTTGTGTATCTTTGAGTTGTATCATTAAAATTGGATGTGTATTATGTTATTAATTGTTTATTGTATGTATTTGTTAGTTACGCCCCACATTTGATGGACAAAAAGTGTATTTTATTGTATTTATGTCAAATGAATTCTTTTGTATTTGTCATCCATCGATCGGTGACTACGGTGTCTGATTGTTGACCTTAACACCAGGCGCCGACACAGGCGAGGTCGTTAATACAGCGGCCAGTTAATGTAGTTTGAAGTAGAGTTCTAGGGTGAGTAGTAGTAAAACCATTAGCCATATTAATTCTCTGAGAATAAGTAAATGAAGACAATATGAAACTTCTGTAAACTATCATGCTAAACAGTTAGAAATAAATTATAAAGTAAATACTAATAATTCAAATCTCACGAAATATATTAGTATCAAGACCTGTTATACTTAAATTCAAACGGCAACACTGCATATATTTTAAATCCAGTATAATAGTAGGTTGTCAATCAATTATGTAAAACTACATAACTCTTGTGTCACTAGTATCTCTTACAAGATGCTACCCAACATTTGTATCTCCAAAAACCGGTTAACATACTGATTAAACCAGTGTTACTTGGATTGATCATCGAGGAAAGCCATAGCGTTAGTGAAATCCTTGACATGATCGTTGTCATATCGAAATACAACATTGTAAAACAAGTAATGCGCATTGAGATATGCGATGTGGCCCCCAGAACCTATTGCAGTATTTATCAAATATAGCAAAGTCTTATTCTTGTATCTTGTATACGGATCCAGCGGAGTCCGGCCAGAGTACCACCACCGTGAAATGATCTTCAATATCTTCACTTCTTAATATTTATATACTAACCCATATTGGAAGCGACTTGCCAGCTTGTGGGTAAAAGAATAAATAAATAAATACGAAAATATGACTCGGAAATTCATTTTACAACATTAAGGTTCGCTTGAACCGGAGAAAAATAAATAAATGGGCCATATCCTATATACTGCTCCATTCCAATCACCATTACAAAATATATACACTTTGTTAAATCATATAAATGAACTTACTAAATATTTTAAATGGAATTGGAAAAGTAAATATATTAATTATCAAAATTAATTAATCCATGTAATTACACATATTAAAATTAATTAATATAAACTCAATTATCATACATGTCAATTAATTTATTACCAATAATTATTAACCATATACATATTGTAGAAAATATTTATCACAAATATATTCTAAAATATTTACCATATTATTATATCGCTTTAAATTAATTTAAAAAGATGTCATATAAAGGAAATTAATTAATTTTCATCACATAATTAATTACAATCGATTAGGTGATTAAAATGACAAATAATCAATAAAAAACCGAGAAATATAACTAGTCCATAATTTTAGGAAATCGAAATAAGGGAATAAATTCGAATTAGAGTTTGAAATTAGAGACTGCGTCATGATAGGCTCGGGGCGATCGACCTAAACTGACCGACCGTCATTCTGTGATGGAACACGCCCGTGTAGGTAAATTATCCGGCCGTCATTTTAGTACCAAAATCGGCCGATCCGACCTGGGCGGCAGCAGAGATGCCGCCGGAAGTTGGTGTCGGCGATGTGGTAACTATTTCATATTGCTTTTTTGAGATTTAATTTAATTCGTTTGAAAAACCGTTTTGGAGGCTTTAAAAATTTCAAAATTTATGAAATTTGAACACATTAAACTTCATAATTTTCTTGAACAAATCCCTCTGGTCGTTCATTAAAACAAATTATTAATTAAACAGTCCATAAATCTCAAAATTGTTTTGTGACACTTAGAAAAATCCATAAAATATGAAATTTAATGGAGATCTTGTACTAGTAATCTGAGTTCCAGAAAAATTAGTTTGTAATTTTACCAATTTTTTACGCCCCAAATGCATTTCTAGCTGTTTTGAAACAAAACCAATTAAATCGTCCTTTTTAATTTATGAAACAAAATCCATGTTAATAAAATATGATAATACATCATCATAAACTTGTAACACATATGTAAAATCAACAATCAAGGATAGTGATTTATTCTCATCATATATTTATCAATTAAATATATGAACAAGAATTAATCAAATAAAAATTGATAAAAACAAAACAAGCATAAAATAAACAATGTAAAGCAACTTTAATTTGGCTCATGATGCCACTGATGGAAAACTCTATGGATATATGAGTATAAATACAAATCCATAGATCCAGGGATCTTAAAGTGCTTACTACATTATTAAAAATTACACATAATTACAATATGTAATGACAGAGTACTTATAATCTGTTGAATTAAATTATGTGACATGGGTGCTTTTTTGAAGGTTAGGACCGTCATCAACTGAATAAACAGTCTGGCGATGGATACTTGATAAAAATGACTAAAACTAACGTGATAATAAAAATAATACAACTCGTCCGTGAGATTGAACTAATCAACACTACAACAACGGAAAAGTAATAATATAAATATAACATCAAACAAGCGGTTTTACAACTCAAGACATCAATAAGTTATTACATCTGACAAAATCCAAAGAATATAAAAGTATGATTTGAGGTCCTTGAAGCCGTGCAGCCTCCACGGATCTGCTTGACTCTTCGTACGTGCATCACCGGTCATCCCTTGACAACCTAGGCATAAAATGCCGCCCATAGAAATAAAGTCGACTAAAAATTTGAGTGAATACAAATATAAGTTAACCTACACTCATACAAACAAGGATAATTAGTACACTTACCTATTTAAAAGATTATATACCTCAAGAGTTATATTTTATATGTTACTCACCATAATATAAATCTTTCATATGACTTTCAACTAACACCGATAAGCCATTACGTCCAACAACTTACTCACAGTACGCAATCACAGAGAACATCTCTGCATTTGTTATCTTTCTTAAGTATAGCTAATTCGACATAATATACAACTGACTCAAACATATATCTCACACATCTCATCACTCAAGCCTATAACGCTCAACTACTTATCTTTAGTTCACCTTAAAATGCTACTCCCGATTATCGTCATACATCTCCTATGACATCTAAATGTTCCTCATAAGACCCTCCAAATCGTATAGGGAGTGCAGTTTGTTAGATGGGAGTATTGGGGCTGCGCGAGCTCCATTTACCCTCTCCAAAATCCTCGTACTCTGGCTCCTCTAGGAAATGTACATCCTCTAGGGACAGGTGTGAATCAGCCTGACTCCTCGCTGTGTCCCTTCTACAGGCTCCAGCAACTAGCCCGCTTGCTGCAGGTACACCACGGGCTCTTCGATATCGCTTCACAGCTAGTCTCGGCCTACTCTAGAAGCACCTACACCCCTGGCGGGTCAGGTCGTCTGCGCAACTCGACTCTCGGTGGCGTCTCGGGCGGTCTGAAGAAGATAAAAATAGCAGACTAAGCCAAAGGCTCATGCCACAAGAATTTGACAAAACTTTAGGCGTAGGCACACCGCGCCCTGAAACCCGGTTAAAGCGGAAACTGCGCTCACGTGCCATAATTGTAACCCGCCTCGTGTAAATGCGTACTGAGTTGGAATGGATTTATCCAACTTTGTATACGAGTTACCCATCACGATTAGTTGGCCTTAAAAATAACCTATTTGAAAATCAATAGAACCTGGTAGTTTGATAAAAGTAAAAATAGTTCGAAAGCTCAAAACGTTTCCCTACAGAGTTTAACCATCGCGGCATCATCTAAACAATTCCAAAACGCAAACTCATGGTAATTCCAAAACCAAGATACTTCATAATATAGTGAATACATTTTCAAAGCCAAAACAAAATACGAAATTCCAGTACATAAGAAAAATGAGTGAGAATGAAAGATGACGCCGAGATCCCAGCCACCCGTCTACCGCTAAGTAAAATCACGAGATACTCACGAAACTCAACGACTTCACAAGGCGCTTTTTGTCAACTAAAGGTAAAAAGGAAATAAACTAAGTATTCTTAATTATTTTGATAGTAATAACCCGAGCGTCAACATATCACGTATTTTTTAAAGGACTCGACTCACGTTATTCTGTGATATACCCGGAGATAGCATGTCGTATAATCAAGCGAGCAAAACACATAAGTTAACCCCGTCTGACGGGTATAACACAATACTTGGTATAATAGAACTCCGAGAAAACAAGACCGCTGACATTCTCGACATTTCGGGCCAAGTGACATCCATCGATGTCAACCGCAGTACACAATAATCGTTTCCGACATTTATATAATGTCGTTTGCCACTTTCAGTGAGCTCGCCACGTAACATAACATATATCATATCCTTTTCGAGCTCACGCTTTATTCGCTAAAATATCATATCCTTTTCGGCGGGCTCGCCTTCGATCACCCATTACAATATGACAAAAACACACCCGTACGCACAAGCGACCTCTACGTCGACTCCGATATGCCGCGTCCGCTGCCTAGAAAAATGAGCAAATGTGACATAATTATAAACCGTCACTTATGAAATGTATCGCGACTTGTGTGAAAGCGTGCTAGCATCTACCTCGGAATAATAAAACCATAAAAATGTCCGGGTAAAAAAGTACTGGCAATATAGTGACATTTCTGTGACATAATAGTTTTCCCAGCAAAAATACTATGACGTTATTGTGGCATAAAAATTCGCTCGAAAATATCGCCATAAAGCGTCCGCGAGTTGCGGGTGCATCTAATGCCACTAAAGCGTCCTGTTCTCTCAGGGTAAACAACATGTCCTTTGAGAAGCGTCACGGTTTAATAACCGTATGACATAATTGTGGCGTTTACATATTATCTTACAAATTCGATAAATTGAAATCCCCAGTGCTTTTTGTACGTAGCGTAATTGTGACGTTATGTATAATTAACAACACGATAACATAATTTTTTATAATTTATCATATTAATATTAACTAATTTATCATTTTTCTTGGAATGTGGCATTTATGAGGCGTTAGATTTACTTGAATAAAAATTTAAATTATTTAGGAAAATAATTTAATAGTTTGTGTCGTTAGTATGACGTTTAATAGTGTTACTCATATATTTCAAATTAACTTTTATTTAACTAAATATGCCTCATTATCAATATTAACTAAATTTTTAATTTAAAATTAAAA
>JADFUC010001172.1:0-14707 GCA_019722365.1 Lithospermum erythrorhizon | reverse complement strand
CTGTTGTACTTCGTTCAGTTGCGTATTGCTGAATTCTAATGCTTTTAATCTGAAGAAAACAAAAAACATCACGACTCGATTCGTGACAACAAAAAATGTATTTCTTGTCACGAGTTTTTTGATGTTTCCCCACTAACATTAGCGTAGGTATGATTTTCTTTGAGAAAATCGAGCAATTCTAATGCTTTTAATACGCGAAAACAAAAAATGTCACGGCTCGATTCGGCGACAACAAAAAATGCATTTTTCTTATCAGGAAACGAAATCGGTCTGAGTTTTTCGATACTCCCATATTAGCGTAGATATGATTTTTCTTTGGGGCTTGGGCTATTCTAATGCTTTATACCTTGAAAACAAAAAAACATCTCGGCTCGATTCGGCGACAACAAAATACATTTTTATCGAGCGGATCCGTGCGAGTTTTTCGATGTTCCTAATATGTGCGTAGGTATGATTTTTCCTTTGAGAAAATGAAATTCAATGCTTTTTAATGCGAGGAAAACAACAAAGCATCCGGTCGGCAACAAAAAATGTATTTTTCTTATCCGTCGTGTTTTTTTTGATGTTCCCCTAACATTAGCGTAGGTATATTTTCTTCTTTTGAGAAAATCGAGCAATTCAATGCCTTTAATGCGAAAACAAAAATGTATGCGGCTCGATTCGGAGACAACAAAATGCATTTTGTCTTATCAGAGCGGAATACATCTGAGTTTTTTGATACTCTAATATTGGCGTGGGTATGATTTTTCTTCTTTGGGAAGCGGGCTATTCTAATAATGCTTTTATACGCGAAAACAAAATGTCACGGCTCGATTCGGCGACAACAAAAATGCATTTTTCTTATCGAGCGGAATCCGTGCGAGTATTTTGATGTTCACAATAATTATATAGTTTTCTTTAGGAAAATCGAAATTCTAATGTTTTAATCTACGGAAAACAAAAGAAGCTTATCACGGCTCGGTCGGCGACAACAAAAATGCATTTCTTGTAAAGCGGAATCCGTGCGAGGTTTTTTACGATGATCCCTAATATTAGCATAGGTATGATTTTCTTTGAGAAAATCGAAATTCTAATGCTTTTTAATGCGAGAGAAACTTAAAAAACATCAAAACAGTTAAATGACAAAAAGTAGTTTTCTTCAAACGGAATCCGTCACGGGAGTTTTTTCGATGTTCCTATTAATATTAGCGTAGGTATGATTTTCTTTTGAGAAAATCTGAGGAATTCTAATGCTTTTAATGCGAGAAAACAAAAACATCACGGTTCGACAACAAAATGCATTTTTTCTTATCAGCGGAATCCGTCTGAGAGTTTTTAATTAATTTCCCCTAATATTAGCGTAGGTATGTGATTTTCTTTGAGAAAATAGAAATTCTAATGCTTTTTAATACGAGAAAACAAAAAACATCACTGACAAGGGTCAACAACAAAAAATGTATTTTTCTTATCAAATGCGTGTTTTTCGATGTTCCCCTAACATTAAGCGTAGGTATATTTCTTTGAGAAATGTGAGCAATTCCTAATACCTTTATCACCTTGAAAACAAAAAATGTCACGGCTCGATTAGGAACAACAAAATGCATTTTACATGCTTATCCGAGCGGAATGCATGCCGAGTTTTTTTCGTGCCTCCCCAACAATGGCGTAGTTTTCCTTTAAGGAAAGCTGGGGCTATTTAATTCTTTATAAAAACAAAAAATGTCACGGCTCGATTAAAATGACAACAAAATGCATTTTCTTACATCGAGCGGAATCCGTCTGAGTTTTGATGTTCCCTAATATTAGCGTAGGTATGATTTTCTTTGAGAAAATCAGAATTCTAATGTTTTTTAATCACGAGAAAACCATCACGGCTCGATTCGGCGACAACAAAAATGCATTTTTTACCTTTATCAAACGAAATAAATGCAGGTTTTTTCGATGTTTCCCTAATATTAGCATAGGTATGATTTTTTTGAAAATCTAGAAATTCTAATGCTTTTAATACGAGAAAACAAAAAACATCAAGCTCGATTCGGCAGCAAAAATGCATTTTTCTTATCAGCGGAATCTGCGTCTGAGTTTTTCGATGTTCCCTAATATTAGCGTAGGTATGATTTTCTTTGAGAAAATGGGAATTCTAATGCTTTTAATACGAGAAGCAAAAAACATCACGGCTAGATTCGGCGACAACAAAAAGGCATTTTCTTATCAAGCGGAATCACGTGCGAGTTTTTCCGATGTTCCCTAATATTAGCATAGGTATGGTTTTTGCAGAGAAAATGAAATTCTATGTCTTTTATCTGAGAAAATAAAAAACATCACGATTCGGCGACAACAAAAAATGTATTTTTTCTTATCGATAGAGTTTTTGATGTTCCCCCTAACATTAAGCGTAGGTAGTATATTTTCTTTGAAAAATCGAGCAATTCTAATGCTTTTAATCGCGAAAAATGTCACGGTGGATTACGGTGACAACAAAAATGCATTTTTTGCTTATCCGAGAGAAGGGAAAGTAGATGCGAGTTTTCGATACTCCCTAATATTAGCGTGGGGTATGATTTTCTTTTTGGGAAAAAGCGGGCTATTCTAATGTCTTTTATACGCTTGAGAAAACAAAAAACATCTCGGCTCGATTCGGCGACAACAAAAATGCATTTTTCTTATCGAGCGGAATCAAAATGCAGTTTTTGATGTTCCCCTAATATTGGCGTAGGTATGATTTTCTTTGAGAAAATGTCGAGGAATTCTAATTCTTTATCAAGAAACAAAAAAACATCACGGCTCGATTCGGCGACAGCAAAAGAAATGCATTTTTCTTATCAAGCGGAATCAAATGCGAGTTTTCGATGTTCCCTAATTTTAAGCCAGTATGATTTTCTTTGAGAAACCTGAGCAATTCTAAAGCTTTTAATATGCGAAAACAAAAAACGTCACGGTCGATTCGGCGACAACAAAAAATGTATTTTTTCTTATCCGTACGAGTTTTTTTGATGTTCCCCCTAATAACATTAAGCGTAGGTATATTTTCTTTGAAAATCGAGCAATTCTAATGTACTTTTAATACGAAAACAAAAAATGTCACGCGGCTCGATTCGGCGACAACAAAAATGCATTTTTTCTTATCCGGAAGAAATAGAGTGCAGTTTTCGATGCTCCCCTAATATTAGCGTAGATATGATTTTCTTTTTTTGGGAGGAAGCGGGCCTATTCTAATGCTTTATACGCGAAAACAAAAAAGCGTCAAACAGATTCGGCGACAACAAAAAATCACATTTTTTCTTATCAAACGGAATCCGTCTGAGTTTTGATGTTCCCTATTATTAGGCGTAGGTATGATTGTCTTTTATGCAGAAAATCGAGATTCTAATGCTTTTAATACGAGGAAAACAAAAAAACATGCGGCTCGGTCGGCAAAAATGTATTTCTTATCAAATGAAGGTTTTTCGATGTTCCCCTAACATTAGCGTAGGTATATTTTCTTTGAGAAAATCGAGGCAATTCTAATGCTTTAATAAGCGAAAACAAAATGTACGGCTCGATTCGGCCTTGACAAAATGCATTTTTTCTTATCGAGCGAAATGGAATTAGAGGTTTTCGATACTCCCCCTAATATTGGCGTAGATGCCAGTTTTCTTTGGGAAAAAGGCTGCTTTCTAATAATAATGCTTTTATACGCGAAAACAAAAAACATCTGCAAACGATTGGCGACAACAAAAATGCATTTTTCTTATCGACGGAATCGTGCAGTTTTTTCGATGTTCCCCTAATATTAGCGTAGGTATGATTTTCTTTGAGAAAATCGAAATTCTAAGTACTTATCTGAGAAACAAAAAACATCAACGGCTCGATTTCGGCGACAACAAAAATGCATTTTCTTATCAGCAGATCAAATGCCGAGTTTTCGATGTTCCCCTAATTTTTGGCGTAGGTATGATTTTCTTTGAGAAAATGGGAATTCCCAATGCTTTTAATGGAAACAAAAAACATCACGGACGATTCGGCGACAACAAAAATGTATTTTTTCTTATCCGTCACGAGTTTTTTAGATGTTCCCCTAACGTGGCGTGGGTATATTTCTTTGAGAAAATCGAGCAATTCAATGCTTTTAATAGCGAAACAAAAAATACGGCCGATTGAGGCGACAACAAAAAGTAGGCATTTTTTCTTATCGAGCGAGAAATGGAATGCAGTTTTTTACGATACTCCCTAATATTAGCGTAGATATGATTTTCTTTGAGGCTTGGGCTATTCTAATAACTTTTATACGCGAAACAAAAAACGTCACGGCTCGATTCGGCGACAACAAAAATGCATTTTTTTTCCTTATCAAGCCAGAGTCGTCACATTTCCCCTAATATAACGTAGGTATGATTGTCTTCAGAAAATGAAATTCTAATGCTTTAATCTGAGGAAAACAAAAAGCATCACGGCTCGATTCGGCGACAACAAAATGTATTATTTCTTATCCATTACGAGTTTTTCGATGTTTCCTAACATTTAAGCGTAGGTATATTTTCTTTGAAAATCGAGCAAATTTAAATGCTTTAATAGAAAACAAAAATGTCACGGCTAGATTAGGCATGACAAAAATGCATTTTTTTTCTTATAGAGCGGGCTTAGATACGAGTTTTTTCGATACTCCCCTAATAGCGTAGATATATATGATTTTTCTTTGGGAAAAGCGGGCTATTCTAATAATGCTTTTATACGCTTGAAACAAAAAACATCTCGGCTCGATTCGACAACAAAAATGCATTTTTTCTTATCCGAGCGAGATAAATGCGAGTTTTGATGTTCCCCTAATAATGGCGTTTTCTTTGAAAATGGGAATTCTAATTCTTTTAATCTACGAAAACAAAAAAACATGCGGCTCGATTCGGCGACAACAAAAATGCATTTTTCTTATCCAAAGCGGAATCCGTGCGAGTTTTCGATGTTTCCCCTAATAATGGAAGATATGATTGTCTTTGAGAAAATCGAGGAATTCTAATGCTTTTAATAGGAAAACAAAAAAACATCAAACGGCTCTGATTCGGCGACAACAAAAAATGTATTATTTCTTATCCAAATAAAGGTTTCGATGTTCCCCCTAACATTAAGCGTGGTATATTCTTTGAAAATCGAGCAATTCTAATGCTTTTAATACAGCAAAATGTCACGGCTGGGTCGGCGACAACAAAAAAATGCATTTTTCTTATCGAGCGAAATAGAAGTGCGAGTTTTTTCGATACTCCCCTAATATTAGCGTAGATATGATTTTCTTTGGGAAGCGGGCTATTCTAATTCTTTTATACGCGAAAATACTTAGCGTCACGGCTCGATTCGGTAGAACAAAAATGCATTTTTCTTATCCGAGCGGAATCGTCACCGAGTTTTTCGATGTTCCCTAAGCGTAGGTATGATTTTCTTTGAAAATCGAGGAATTCATGCTTTTATCTGAGAAAACAAAAAAACATCACGCATTTCGATTCGGCGACAACAAAAATGCATTTTGTCTTATCAAGCGAGATCAAATGCGAGTTTTTCGTGTTCCCCATCTTAGAGTAAGTATGATTTTCTTTGAAAATCGAAATTCAATACTTTTAATGCGAGAAAACAAAAAACATCACGGCTCGTTAAACAACAAAAATGTATTATTTCTTATCCGTGCGAGTTTTGATGTCTACTGCGGTATGTTTTTCTTTGAGAAAATCAGAACGTTCTAATGCTTTTAATACGAAAACATAAAAAAATGTCATTTCGTTGACATTAAAAATTTTTTTCTTATCCGAAGGAAATCAGTCTGACGAGTTTTCTGCATTTCCCCTAATATTAGCGTAGATATGATTTTCTTTGGGAAAACATTCTAATAATGCTTATCTCTGGCGAAAACAAAAACATCAAACCGATTCGTGACAGCAAAAATGCATTTTTTCTTATCCGAGGCAGAATCCGTGCAGAGTTTTTGATGTTCTAATATTAAGCGTAGGTATATGATTTTCTTTGAAAATCGAGGAATTAATGCTTTTAATACGAGAAAACAAAAACATCACTAGTTACGTATTGCTGAGTTTTTTCGATGTTCCCCATTAGAAGGAGAAGGATTTTCTTTTGAGAAAATCGAGGAATTCTAATGCTTTTAATACGAGAAAAGAAAACATCACGGCTCGGCCTCGGGCGACAACAAAAATGCATTTTGTTCATCCAAACGGAACTGCATTTGAAGTTTTTTCTGATGTCTCTAATATTATCGAGGTATGATTTTCTTTGAGAAAATCGATGAATTCTAATGCTTTCAATACGAAAACAAAAACATCACGCTCGATTCGCGACAACAAATAATGTATTATTTCTATCCAGACGTAATCTTTTTTCGATGTTCCCCTAACATTAGCTGTGAGAGGTATATTTCTTTGAGAAAATCGAGCAATTTAATGTGCACACGCTGAACACAAAAATGTCACGGCTCGATTCGGGCGACAACAAAAATGCATTTTTCTTATCCGAACGAAATCGGTACGAAGTTTTTTCGATACTCCCCTAATATTAGCGTAGATATGATTTTCTGGAAAGCGGGCTATTCAATGCTTTTATACGCGAAACAAAGAACGTCACGTACTGATTCGCGCAGGAACAAAAATGCATTTTTTCTTATCCCAACGAACTGCATTTAGTTTTTTCGATGCTCCTCAATATTAGCGTATGATTTTCTTGAGAAAATCGAGGAATTTAATGCTTTAATACGAGGAAAACAAAAACATCACGGGCTCGATTCTACGACAACAAAATGCATTTTGCCTTTATCCAAACTGAACTCAGACGAGTTTTTTCCGGACAACCCCTAATATTAGTATGATTTTCTTTTGAGAAAATCGAGGAAATTCTAATGCTTTAACACGAAACAAAAAACATCACGGCTCGATTCGGCGACAACAAAAAATGTATTTTTTCTTATCCGTACGAGTTTTTTTCGATGTTCCCCTAACATTAGCGTAGGTATGATTCTTTGAGAAAATCGAGCAATCTAATGCTTTTAATACGCGAAAACAAAAACGTCACTACCGACCGGGCGACAACAAAAATGCATTTTTTCTTATCCGAACGAAATCCAGACGAAGTTTTTTCGATACTCCACTAATATTAGCGTAGATATGATTTTCGCTGGGAAAGCGGCTATTCTAATGCTTTTATACTAAACAAAAACGCCAATGCCGATTCGCGACAACAAAAAATGCATTTTTCTGATCCAACCGAACTGCGACGAAGTTTTTTTCGATGTTCCGCTAATATTAGCGAGAGGTATGATTTTCTTTGAGAAAATCGAGGAATTCTAATACTTTTAATATGAAAACAAAACATCACGGCTCGATTCGCCACAACAAAAATGCATTTTTCTTATCCAAACGAACTGCGACGAAGTTTTTCGATGTTCCCCTAATATTAGCTGTGAGGTATTGATTTTCTTGAGAAAATCCGAGCAATTCTAAATGCTTTTAATACGCAAAAAAACAAAAATGTCACGGCTCGATTCGGCGACAACAAAAAATGCATTTTTTCTTATCCGAACGAAATCGGTACGAGTTTTTTTCGATACTCCCTAATATTAGCGTGAGATATGATTGCCAAGTGTGCCGGCTATTCTGAATGCTTTTATACTTTAAAACAAGAACGCCACGGCTCGATTCGCCGACAACAAAAATGCATTTTTCTTATCCGAATCCAATCCGCATTTGCTTTTTTCGATGTTCCCCATTATTAGCGTAGGTATGATTTTCTTTGAGAAAATCGAGAATTCTAATGCTTTAATATTTAGAAAACAAAACATCAATACGGCTCGATTCGCGACAACAAAAATGCATTTTTCTTATCCGAACGGAACTGCACGAGTTTTTTCTCGATGTCTCCCTAATATTAACAGAGGTATGGGATTTCTTTGAGAAAATCGAGGAATTCTAATGCTTTTAATGAGAAAACTTTTCACGGCTCGATTCAAGCGAACAAAAATGCATTTTTCATCCGAACGGAACTGCATTTGAAGTTTTTTCTGATGTTCCCCTAATATTAAGGTATGATTTTCTTTGAGAAAATCGAGGAATTCTAATGCTTTTAATACGAAAACAAAACATCACGGCTCGATTCGCGACAACAAAATGCATTTTGTCTTATCCAAACGAACTGCACGAGTTTTTCTCATGTTCCCTAATATTATTGCAGACGATTTTCTTTAAAAATCGGCTACCTTAATGCTTTTAATACTTTAGAAAACAAAACATCACGGGCTCGATTCGCGACAACAAAAATGTATTATTTCTTATCCGTGACGAAGTTTTTCGATGTTCCCCTAATATTAGCTGTGAGGTATGATTTTCTTTGAGAAAATCGAGGAATCTCTAATGCTTTTAATACGAAAACAAACATTTGCTCGATTCGGGCGACACAACAAAAAATGCATTTTGTCTCATCCAAACGAACTGTGACGAGTTCTTCGATGTTCCCTAATATTAGCGAGGTATGATTTTTCTTTTGAGAAATCGAGGAATTCTAATAACTTTACAGAAAACAAAAACATCACGGCTCGATTCACATTAACAAAATGCATTTTTTCTTATCCAAACGGAATCCGTACGAGTTTTTTTCGATGTTCCCCTAATATTAGCGTAGGTACGATTTTCTTTGAGAAAATCGAGCAATTCTAATGCTTTTAATACGCGAAAACAAAAACATCACTTCAGCCGATTCTACGAGAACAAAAAATGCATTTTTTCTTATCCTCGAACGGTGAACTGCAGACGCAGTTTTTTTTTTCTGACGTTCTTAATATTAAGGTGAGTATGGATTTTCTTTGAGAAAATCGAGGAATTCTAATGCTTTTATCACGAGAAAAACAAAACATCACGGCTCGATCTTGGCCGACAACAAAAATGTATTATTTTATCCGTGACGAAGTGCTTTTTCGATGTTCCCTAACATAAGCTGCAGTATATTTTCTTTGAGTAAAATCGAGCAATTTAATGCTTTAATACCTCGAAACAAAAATGTCATCACTGCCTCGATTCAAGCGACAACAAAAATGCATTTTTTCTTATCCGAACGAACCCAGACGAAGTTTTTTCGACATACTCCCTAATATTAGTAGATATGATTTTCGGGAAAAGCGGGCTGGTCTCTTTAATGCTTTATACGCCGCAAACAAAACGCCACGGCTCGATTCGCAGAACAAAAATGCATTTTTTCTTATCCGAACGGAACTGCAGACGAAGTTTTTTCGATGCTCCCAATGATGACAGAGGTGGATTTTCTTTGAGAAAATCGAGGAATTCTAATGCTTTTTAATACGAGAAAATCCCTTTTCACGGCTCGATTCGCGAGAACAAAAATCCATTTTTTCTTATCCGAACGAACTGCGTACGAAGTTTTTTTCGATGTTCCCCTAATATTAGCGTAGGTATGATTTTCTTTGAGAAAATCGAGGAATTTAATGCTTTTAATACGCGAAAACAAAAACACGGCTCGATTCGGCGACAACAAAAATGCATTTTTTCTTATCCAAACGAACTGCATTTGTTGACATGTTCCCCTAATATTAGCGTAGGTATGATTTTCTTTTGAGAAAAATCGAGGAATTCTAATGCTTTATTACGAGAAAACAAACATCACGGCTCGATTCGGGCGACAACAAAAATGTATTATTTCTTATCCAGACGAGTTTTTTCGACGTTCTTAACATAAGCGTAGGTACATTTTCTTTGAGAAAATCGAAAATTCTAATGCTTTAATACTCGAAACAAACAATGTCACGGCTCGATCTTCGGGCGACAACAAAAATGCATTTTTCTTATCCGAACGAAATCGGGTACGAAGTTTTTTCTTCGATACTCCCCAATATTAGCCAGATATGATTTTCGCTGGGGAAAAGCCGGCTATTCTAATGCTTTTATATGCGAAAAACAAAAACGCCACGGCTCGATTCGGCGACAACAAAATGCATTTTTTCTATCCGAACGGAACTGCACGCAGTTTTTTCGATGTTCCCTAATAAGTTGCAGTATGATTTTCTTTTGAGAAAATTCCGAGGAATTTAATGCTTTTAATATTTCCAGAAAACAAAACATCACGTTCGATTCGCGACAAATAAAAATGCATTTTGTCTTATCCAAACGGAATCCGCATTTGGTTCTTTCGATGCTCCCCTAATATTAGCTGTGAGAGGGTATGATTTTCTTTGAGAAAATCAAGGAATTCTAATGCTTTTAATAGAAAACAAAACATCACGGGTTCGATTCGGCGACAACAAAAAATGCATTTTGTCTTATCCAAACGAACTGGTGACGAAGTTTTTTCTCGATGTTCCCCATTATACAGAGGTATGGGATTTTCTTTTAAGAAAATCGAGGAATTTAATGCTTTTAATACGAGAAAACAAAAACATCACGGCTCGATTCGCGAGAACAAAATGCATTTTTTCTATCCCAACGAACTGCATTTAGTTTTTTCGATGTTCCCCTTAATATTAAGGTGTAGGTATGATTTTCTTTGAGAAAATCGAATTCTAATGCTTTTAATATACGAGAAAAGAAAAAACATCACGGCCGATTCGGGCGACAACAAAAATGCATTTTGTCTTACCAAACTAATCCGCATTTGTTTTTTCGATGCCCTTAATATTATCGTGTAGTATGATTTTCTTTTGAGAAAATCGATGAATTTTAATGCTTTCAATACGAAAACAAAAACATCACGCTCGATTCGGGCGACAACAAATAATGTATTACTTATCCATTTAATTTTTCTTCGACATGTTCCCTAACATTAGCTGCAGTATATTTTCTTTTGAGAAAATCGAAAGCAATTCTAATGCTTTTAATACGCGAAACAAAAAATGTCACGGCTCGATTCGGCGACAACAAAAAATGCATTTTTTCTTATCCGAACGAACGGGTAATTTAGTTTTTTTCGATACTCCCCTAATATTAGCGTAGAGCATGATTTTCGTATTGGGAAAAGTCGGGCTATTCTAATGCTTTTATATCGCCGAAACAAAAGAACGCCACGGCTCGATTCGGCGACAACAAAATTTATTTTTTCTCTTATCCGAACGAACTTTACTTGAAGTTTTTTCGATGTCTCTAATATTAGCGTAGTATGATTTTCTTGAGAAAATCGAGGAATTCTAATGCTTTTAATACGAGAAAACAAAAGATCATTTGCCTCGATTCACATAACAAAAATGCATTTTGTCTTATCCAAACCGAATCCGTGACGAAGTTTTTTCGATGCTCCCCTAATATTACAGATGATTTTCTATGAGAAAATCGATGAATTCTAATGCTTTCAATACGAGAAAAACAAAACATCACGGCTCGACTCGGCGACAACAAATAATGTATTATTTTATCCGTGACGAATTTTTTCATGTTCCCTAACATTAGCGTAGGTATATTTTATTTGAGAAAATCGAAAGCAATTTAATGCTTTAATACGCGAACACAAAATGTCACGGCTCGATTCGGGCGACAACAAAAATGCATTTTTCCTTATCCGAATCCACCTGCACGAAGTTTTTTTTCGACTTCTAATATTAGCGATATGATTTTCGCTATAAAAGCGGGCTATTCTAATGCTTTTATACGCTAAAACAAGAACGCCACGGCTCGAGCCCGGCGACAACAAAAATGCATTTTTTCTTATCCGAACGGAACTGCATTTAGTTTCGATGTTCCCCATTATTACAGTATGATTTTCTTTGAGAAAATCGAGCAATTCTAATGCTTTTAATACGAGAAAACAAAAAACATCACGGCTCGATTCGGCGACAACAAAAAATGCATTTTTTTCTTATCCGAACGGAATCCGTACGAGTTTTTTTCGATGTTCCCCGAATATTAGCGTAGCTATGATTATTTTTGAGAAAATCGAGCAATTCTAATGCTTTTAATACGAGAAACTTTTCACGGCTCGATTCGCGCAGAACAAAAATGCATTTTCTCTTTATCCGAACGGAACTGCGACGAAGTTTTTCGATGTTCCCTAATATTAGCGTAGGTATGATTTTCTTTGAGAAAATCGAGGAATTCTAATGCTTTTAATAATGACGAGAAACAAAAACATCACGGTTCGATTCGCGACAACAAAAAATGCATTTTGTCTTATCCGAACGGACCAGACGAAGTTTTTCAGATGCCCCCTTTAATATTAGCGTAGTATGATTTTCTTTTGAGAAAATCGAGGAATTCTAATGCTTTTAATACTTAGAAAACAAAAACATCACGTTCGATTCGCGACAACAAAAAATGTATTATTTCGGTCCGCACGAAGTTTTTTCATGTTCCCTTAACATAAGCGAGGTATATTTTCTTTGAGAAAATCGAGCAATTCTAATGCTTTTAATACGCGAAAACAAAAAATGTCACGGCTCGATTCGGCGACAACAAAAAATGCATTTTTTCTTATCCGAACGAAATCGGGTACGAAGCTTTTTCGGAGCATCTACTAATATTAGCGTGAGATATGATTTTCAAGTGGGAAAGCGGGCTATTCTAATGCTTTTTATATCGCCAAAACAAAAACCACGGCTCGGGATTCTACGACAACAAAATGCATTTTTTTTCTTATCCGAACGGAACTGCATTTAGCTTTTTTCTCGATGTTCCCTCATTATTAGCGTAGAGGTATGATTTTCTTGAGAAAATCGAGGAATTCTAATACTTTTATCATTTAGAAAACAAAAAACATCACGGCTCGATTCGGCTTATTAACAAAAATGCATTTTTCTTATCCAAACGAACTGCGACGAAGTTTTTTCTCGATGTTCCCTAATTAGCGTAGGTATGATTTTCTTTGAGAAAATCGAGGAATTCTAATGCTTTTTAATGGTGAAACAAAAACATCACGGCTCGATTCGGGCGACAACAAAAAATGCATTTTGTCTTATCCAAACGGAACTGCATTTAGTTTTTTCTCGATGTTCCCCTAATACAGAGAGGCATGATTTTTCTTTGGAGAAAATCGAGGAATTCTAATGCTTTTTTAATACGCGAAAACAAAAACATCACGGCTCGATTCGCGACAACAAAAAATGTATTATTTCTTATCCGCATTTGAAGTTTTTTTCGGATGTTCCCCTAACATTAGCTAGTATATTTTCTTGAGAAAATCGAAAGCAATTTAATGCTTTAATACGCTGAAACAAAAATGTCACGGCTCGATTCAAGCGACAACAAAAAATGCATTTTTCTTATCCGAACGAAATCGGTACGGTAGTTTTTTCGATACTCCCCTAATATTGGGGCGTAGGAGCATGATTTTTGTCAGAAAAGCAGTTATTCTAATGCTTTTATATCGCCGAAAACAAAAACGCCAATGTTCGATTCGGGCGAGAAATAAAAATGCATTTTTCTCTTATCCGAACGGAACTGCATTTGAAGTTTTTTCGATGTTCCCCTAATATTAATGGGTAGGTATGATTTTCTTTGAGAAAATCTAGAGGAATTTAATGCTTTTTAATATCATTTAGTAAACTTTTCACGGCTCATTCAAGCAGAACAAAAATGCATTTTTTTCTTATCCGAACGAATCCGCACGAAGTTTTTTTCGACATGTTCCCCTAATATTAAGGTGAGGTATGATTTTGAGAAATCAAGGAATTCTAATGCTTTAATATTTGTGAAAACAAAACATCACTTACCGATCTCGGCCGACAACAAAAATGCATTTTTTCTTATCCGAACGGAATCTGTACGAAGTTTTTCTTCGATGTTCCCCCAATATTAGCGTAGGTATGATTTTCTTTGAGAAAATCGAGAATTCTAATGCTTTTAATAATGAGAAAACAAAACATCACGGCTCGATTCGGGCGACAACAAAAATGTATTATTTCCTCTTATCCGTACGAGTTTTTTTCGATGTTCCCCTCATATTAGCGTAGGTATGATTTTCTTTGAGAAAATCGAGCAATTCTAATGCTTTTAATACGCGAAAACAAAAAACGTCACGGGTCGATTCGCCAACAACAAAAATCCATTTTTTCTTATCCGAACGGAATCCGTACGAGTTTTTTCGATACTCCTTAATATTAGCGTAGATATGATTTTCGCTGGGAAAGCGGGCTATTCTAATGCTTTATATGTAAACAAAAACGCCACGGCTCGATTCATGAATAACAAAAATGCATTTTTTCTTATCCTAACGGAACTGCACGAAGTTTTTCGATGTTCCCCTAATATTAGTAGTATGATTTTCTTGAGAAAATCGAGGAATTTCTAATGCTTAATACGAAAACAAAAACATCACGTTTCGATTCGGCGACAACAAAAATGCATTTTTTCTTTATCCAAACGGAACTGCGACGAAGTTTTCTCGATGTTCCCTAATATTAGTGATGATTTTCTTTTGAGAAAATCAGGAATTTAATGTTTTTAATATCGAGAAAACAAAACATCACGGCTCGATTCGGCGAACAAAAAAATGCATTTTTTCTTATCCGAACGGAACTGCATTTAGTTTTTCGATGTTCCCTATTATTAGTATGATTTTCTTTTGAGAAAATCGAGGAATTCTAATGCTTTTAATAATGAAAACAAAATATCACGGCTCGATTCGGCGACAACAAAAAATGCATTTTGTCTTATCCAAACGGAACTGCAGACGAAGTTTTTTTCGATGTTCCCCTATTATCGTGAGGTATGATTTTCTTTTGAGAAAAATCGAGGAATTCTAATGCTTTTAATACGAGAAAACAAAAACATCA